>JAOEHY010036873.1:34763-44961 GCA_025447955.1 Psilopsiagon aurifrons | reverse complement strand
GTCCCTCTGGATGGCATTCCTTCCCTCCAGCATATCAACTGAACCACCCAGCTTGGTGTCATTGGCAAACTTGCTGACGACGCACTCAATCCCACCGTCCATGTCACCAACAGAGATGTTGCACAAGACCATACCCAACACTGATCCCTGAGGGACGCCACTGGTTGCTGGCCTCCAGCTGGACATTGAGCCATTGACCACCACCCTTTGCGTGCTACCATCCAGCCAGTTCTTTATCCACCAAGTGGTCCACCTTGATGTCAATTGATGTCTCTCCAACAAGGATGTCATGTGAGACAGTGTCAAATGCTTTGCATAAGTCCACGTAGATGACATCAACTGCTCTACCCCTGTCCATCAGTTCCATAGCCCCATCATAGAAGGCCTATAGGTACATTGCAAATAAAAGACAAACTAGGGTCAACGTGGGCCCCCTCCAGAAGCTATCAGGAGAACTGGCTACCCTGGATTTGGAGAAGGCTGAGGCTCTTAATGACTTTTTTGCCTCGGTCTTCACTGGCAAATGCCCTGACCACACCGTCCAAGTCTTGGAATGCAGATGCCACATCACCATTTAAATGGACCCACAGGCACTGATAAGAAAACAAAACTTACAGAATTTCTTAGGAACTTGTGAAGAAGAGAATAAAGATCTCAAGTATAGCCCACCAGAGGTCTGGTGGCAAAATAAAAGGAGGCCAGTTGAGAAATGCTAATCTCCCTGAATATCTCTTTGCTGTGCACCTTGGCTGCTCAGCAGTTTCATGTATAGTGGGGCTGCCAGCAAATTCAATAGCTGTGGAGCTAGCACACTGTAAAGAACAATACAAAAATCTGCAGGTCTCTGGCATGCTACTAACATTATCCTAGTAAACTTTCCCATGGTAGGAAAATACTTTGCTTTCCCTTAAATGAAAAGACCGATGACTTGAAAAAAGATAATTGGATAAGACACCACGGCAAGGAAACCATCAAATATGATTCAAAATCCTTGTTTTTCTCTTTGATATTATTCTTAGAAATAGAACAATATAAGAAATGAAGATATTAAATCAGAAACTGATGAAGAGACCATTTCTGCAAATTCTACAGCATCAATATGTGCAATGTGCTTCTAATCTGTCATAGGAATAAAAAAAAGCCAATGTTGGGAAGCCTTTAGCTGAAACATTTCAGTGAGGCTGGACATCTTGGAATGCTGTATTTAGTTATTAACATCATATTACTCTTAAAACATGTTAATGACGTTAGAAAAAAACATGTATGTCTTAGCTAACTAATGACTAGATTCAGCACGATAAGGACACACCACACTCAGTTTATTAATGACTGCTACTTTTTTTTTTTGCCATGTCCTTTAGCTGTATGAGCAAAAAGAATGGCAAAAATGCATAAACAAAAGGCATGAAATAAAGTCTTTTGTTTCAGTAAATTCTACACTGATTTTAGGCCATTATTGCCAAATTTGGGCCAAGCTTTTTCCAATTGTTTTTAGTCTTCTCGATTACTGGGATTTAGTTAAGCTTTTTAGTGTTTGGAATCCCATTAATACCAAGTTTGTCTAATGTGCATGCCTTCCCTATGTTGCTAAGGTAGACTTTGCACTCAACAAGGCAAATTATGTTCTCAGGGCTATTGAGCACTATCTGCAACTGCTCCATCTGGTTCCAGGGATCAGCTCTTGTAAAGTCACTTTGCAAATCAGTCACCTCTGCCCTTAAATCCATTCCAAATTTAATAGTAGTACTGCTGGATTTGAGATGAACAAACCTAACCTGCTCATCATTGCTGACTTTGAAAACAGATCCTAGGTTATGTGAAGCGCTTACGCTTCATCCGGTAATTCTTCTAGTTCCTTCTTCGTAACAGCCAATCCTTCTGACTCTCCCTTTATACATCTTGGATATAGTTCTGTTGTCTGAGCCTCTTTCCTTTCTGCTGTCTTCTCCACTGTCCCTAACAGTCATAATACTGCCACAGGAAATACACTCTTCTAGAAAACATTTTTATGGAATTCCTTGTCTCTCTAGGGAATTAGCCTTTGCTTTTTCTTGACCACCAGCCCCCTACTTTTTCATTTGATATCTTGATTTTTGCCTGACTTGGACTGTGGTGCTTCTCCATCACTGATTTAAGAGGAAATTATTAACTGCAATTATTATTCAATTCTTAACTGCAAAATGGGGGTTTTATTATTCTAAATTCCAATTACTAAACACTCTGAAATGTATTCCTCAGTTTTAAAACTGAAACTTCTTGTTTATATGTCAACTTCACAAAGTTTTTATCTTATCTTGACCACCATTTTGTGGGAAAAGACTTGCCTGTCTGAGTACAATATACATTTTAGGTTGCTTGCATTCTTAAACAACGTCGTCACCATTACTTTTTATAGAGGTCATCTAGCAATACTATTGCATTTCTCATTGCATACCTTATGAGCAACTTGTGCTTCACAGCTTTGTGTGAAGTCTCCTTCTCCCAATATTTTCTGCCTTGTACTTTCCTCTCAGGTGATTCAATAAGTGAAAAATCTTTTAAAAAGCTAGATTGTAGCTATCTTTTTAAAATGAGTCAATTTCTACCATAAAGGATCTAAAATGAGGGAAAAAAGTAAATGTTTATAAAGATGAGAATTTTCCCCACCCTGCACTATTTGCACCATAGATTTTTAATGCTTTTGGCTACATTTCAGAGATTTTCTCTAAAATTCTCCTGTCCTTGACTCCTTCCTTTTTATAAATTTAAAGAAATGGAAGGATGTATCCTCACAACAACTAATAATTATGTCACCAAAAAAATTATTTTATATTATATTAGGTAACCCTTAAAATGTTTCAGAAGTATGACTGTCCACTGCACTGCACTCTATAAGTATAGATTCATTCCACTGTAAATTTGCACCGTTTACAAAAGTATATTTCAGGAAGCATTTCAAGAATGCAGCCAGACATTTAGCTAAGGTGAAAGCTTATTACTAAAGACATTAATCTTCTCTTCAACCACGTACCCCTAAGGACAGATGATTTTCTACTTTTTTATTCTATTGTGCTTTTAATTGTGGCTCGCAAAATAACCCCCAGAGTTGCAAAATTCATATATGCTTTAAAAATCATATATGCTTTAATAGGGTTCTCTAAAGAGAAAAATAAATGTGGTTTGGTTTTATTTTAATTCACATTCTGTTTTCTTGTCAGTCAGAACTTATATTTTTGATATTTTCTCTGTAAATAAGAAAGTTGTAAATTTATAAGAGTAACAGTAACAGAATAGGAGAGATTGGAAAAGAAGAATGTGAAATTCTCCTGAAGAATTTAAAGGATTAGGTTGAATGAAAAACCAAGTAACCCCACTTTTTTTGCAAGATTATAGGATTTGTCAATGATAGTGGTGATGAGAGTGACAGTGGGACCCATCTGTTGACAAGACTTGTCATTTTGGGAGGCATACTGCCGCTGAGGAACATAAATCCTTGGTGTTACTGAAACATTGGTGAGGCTCTTCCAACCCTCTGAACACCACCTTGTGCTTATGTTCCACTTGGGTGTTTCTAACACTACTGGGTATAAATTTGCACAGATTACAAGCTACTGTAAGGCCCTGGGAAAGGGAAGGTGAAGGGGTCAGGAGCTCAGGTGGCTTTTTTGTCAATTCTGCTGATCAAAGGTCAAAGCTTAGGGACAGATGTGACATGGAGATAAATACGTGAGTGAGCAGATGGTGCTGCCAGCAGAATGTCAGCTGCCTTGACCATGGAACAATCCTCTGTGAACCTTATGGCACAAGGAGGAACTACATCTCTCCCACACCAACTTACTGATGTATAGAGAGAGGTTCACAAAACCCACCAGATCAGTCTGAACTATTCTGCCCTTAGCAAAAATCTAAATATTGTCAAGAAAAGAAATATTTTCCTTAAGTTTAGAGGAGAGACAAAAAGAAGAATGGTGGTTTGGTCCACCAAACATATTAGAAAATGTAGGGACTAAGTAGGAAGAACTGGATGCTCTATTACATGTCCAACATTCTGATGTAAATGACATTTGGTTGGTTACAAACTTGTCAGATGATTCATGACATAGAATCATAGAACCATAGAGCAAGCCAGGTTGGCAAAGACCTTCAAGATAATCTAGTCTGCACTTTATCCCAGGACTACGAAGTCCACCACTAAACCATATCACTAAGGGCCTCATCTACACGTTTTGTGAACACTTCCAGGGAAGATGATTTTACCACTTCTCTAGGAAGCCTGTTCCATTCCAACACCCTTTCAATGAATAAATTTTTCCTAATTAAACCTCCCTTGATGCAGCCTGTGTCACAGCATTTATATAGAAGCATATAGCTTGTTCACAAAAGGCAATCAGGAGACCAATGAAGAAGGCAAGAACATATTCTTAAACGTGAAAGTTGCTTTCACCTGCTTTGAGATCCAGATTACAGAGAAGTATACATTTCCTGCAAGTGTTCAGATTCCTCTTCATACTGCCTTGAATTAAAGGAGAAAGAAGGTGGACACTATCATGGTGATGGCCCTGGAGATGGAAATCAGAATAGTTCAAGCATAAGATTTGGTAGCTATATTGTAATTACTTGGTAGTTACTGGTCACTACTCAAGCATAATCTATGGAAGGAATGCAGCAAGATGTGGAGGTAGAAACTCATCTGACTAAGGGTAGATTTCTAGAGAGAGGACTCTATATCTGCACTGGTTCCTGTATCTTCTACAGGAATCTGTATCTGTGCAGGTTACTCCCTAGTCAATACCGACAACCTAAAAGGTGCTGAGATCTCAGGAACTGTGCATTAAAAACTTCTTTATATTTTTATACTTTTGAAAAGAACTTGCAAAGAAAACCTAAGATATGGATGTCTATTCAGATGACACATAAAGTAGGATGACAGAAATCCCTTCCAGGCAGTCCAACACATTTCTGGAACATAGTGCTGTTAACACCTAAAGGACCCAGGAGGCAAAATTCTGTGGAGAGGGATGTCATAAAGAAACTAGATGTTATAAAGAAACTGTTAGGGAAGCAATACCAATCTGTACTTGCAACTTAACTAACTTGCAAGGTATTGATGCCATATATCAGAAAGCATACTGCCTGTTGGCAGTTCAATAAAGATGCAAATGGGAAAAAAGTACATAAGCAGAAGTATAAAGGAAGTTCACCTAGCAAAGGATTAAACAAATATAGATAAATAGTAAGGCCCAACCTGTGAAAACTGAAAAGAATATATAGGCAACAAAATAATCACCAATATGTATTTGTACAGATCAAACTGTATCAGTAGCAAGATTTCTTCATATAACATGACAACAAGCCTTCAAGGTAGAAGAGAAGAGCATTTCCGCATATCTTATTTTAGCAGAGCTCTTAGCTTTTTCTTCTACTCTTAGGAACAAATTCAAAAAATGTTATTCAGATGAAAGTGTTACAGTATATGCAAATTTTGTTTCAAAAATGTTTAAAAAGTAATTAGGAATGGCACAAGTCAATTTTGAAGAATGTAGTCTACTATGGGAACTCTTGCTCTGTCCAGAATTATGTACTGTTTTCACTGATATTTTGGAGGATAAAATAGGGAGTTCTCATTAAATTTGCAGACTTGATAAAGGAAGAACATCTCAAAGAAAGATTAGAATTTAAAGTTCATGGTATGCTCTATTTGAAAACACTAGCGATAATAAGGGTAAGCAAAAAGTACTTTGCTGGAGCTAGAATAATCTGCTGGACACTGCAGATTGGGGAACAGTTAGCTGAGTAGTCATTTCATAGACAAGAATTCACAGGTTAAAGACAACTTTTCCATAAGCCAACAATACTGTACTGTTGCAAAACAAAATAAGGCAAACTATACTGAATTATTTAAATGGAAATGTGACACTGGAAATTAAAAAATAAATAAATAAATTATATATCATTCTACTTGGCATTACTGCAGTTTCTGTGGGAGCATTATTCTGAAAATGAAGCTCACTTTAGCAAACACTGGAGAAAAATTACAGAGCAAAGAGAATAATCAGAGTTCAGAAAACATGGCTCATGGTAAAAGAATAAGCTCTTCTAGAATATGGTAATATAGAGAATAGAAGGAACAAAGAAATGTTACTTACCTCCAACTAAGTAATGTGTTGCTGTGAGAATCAGGTTAAAAACTATCTGATGAATGGATTCAAATGTAAATATTTGGAAAATACTTTGCACTAGCGACAACACTGTCTGAAGAAATTTTATGTGTTTTCCAGGGCTTAAACGCCATTGAAATAAACACCTGTCCTAAGCACAGTTCATTTTGTTTTCAGGCATATAGATGTTTAAAGGTGTCAAGCGCTCTTTTCCATTCATGCACTACCTACTGTACTGGTATGCTCATGGAGTAAAACAACAAACACTGCTTTTCTACATAACTTCAATTGTAGAATGCAAGAAAAATAGCTATTTCTATAGAAAAAAAATCAAATTTAAACAGATTGTAAACACAGTATGTTGTTCTCTGTTAATTTAACACGATTAGATATTACTGCAACAGAGTTCTGCACAAGTTCAACAGTACTTTTGGGAATATTTTTAGTTCGTGAGATAAAAACTGCAGCATTAAACACATGCAGCTGTTTCAAATATGTAATGTGATTTACTTGGACTTGTGGCCAAAATTGTCAATAAACTTTTGTGTAATTAGGAAACAGTTAAATGGCAGTTCTGAGCTGCTGCCCTTAGTCAACTCTGAATTATACCATACTTTTCTGGGAATGTCATCAAAGCTTGTCATAGTATATTCTCACTGGTTTTGAAGCACACAACTGAGACATAAAGGGTAGCAGGTGGATGTTAAAATCTGTTTGTCACCTCAGAGTATAAAACTGCCATTGCAGAAGGTCATAAATTAACATTTGCTGTAGATAAAAAAAGTCTTGAAATTGCTAATAAGTAAATCTTGAAAAAAAAAAAAAAAAAGATTGCTTTCATTTTGATAACTTTTAATAGAAAAATACAGTAGAGGAAGAATAAATATTGGCTAGATAGACAATACATAGGAAGTCAAAGAATCATAAAGGTATATATGCACTGTGTGTATGTCTGCAATTATTCATCACCTAGAAATATTGCCACTTGAATGTAAAGGTCAGTATTGACTAGAAGTTTCCGCTCTTACTAAATAATTCTCCATGCTTCATCACTTCCATGCAATTTATTTCTGTCAGCCCTGCATATGACATTTGCCTTAATGCTGTTTACTATGTGTGGAAAAAGGAACGATCAAGTGGCTGCGCGTTTTGCTGTCTTTTAAGGTACACTGATGGAAGAGGATACAGTCAAAGGAGCCTGAGTCCTGACATAGTCCAATACAATCTTCTTGCAGAGATCTCAATAGAAAAGCTGCCAGACACCCGTCCTGTCAACAGGAAAGGCCAGACTCTTTCTCAGGACTAGTAGAAAGAAGAATTGAGCTGAATTCAGAGCATCACAGTTTGCTGTGTGAACTTTGGTAAATCACAGAATTTTGCTGTTTCCTGATTTTTGCCTAAGTGAAATATAGGTAACAGCAATTTCTTGGTTATCTACTTAGGTAATAAACTCTTCTGACTAGAGATTTTTCACCTAACATCATATAATGCATAGATAAATACATCCTCAAGCTTCTTCTAGGTGTTTCTTCGGTAGAAAATAAGTAAAGACAGGGAATTTCACAAGTAAAATACTCCAGAATTTCTGATTTTGTTGGCTATTTAAAATAAAAAAAAACAACACAACAAAATTAGTTAGTTGATTAAGGTAATTAATGCCTTCTGCTAGAACAAGCAAGATAAATTATTCCATTCTTGTCTTCCTTTCTCTCTCTTCTGCTTGTTGCCTCCACTTGCAACTTCCCTTCATCAATACTGCTGTTATGGATACAGTACAGCTGGTGTCTTGCTGAAGATGCTTCTATCTAGTTGCATACCTTCAGGAGGAGAAAGAAGTAGGAAAATTTTAAATATATGAAGTAAAAGTATAACTCTAAGATGCTGAAGAGCTGAACAGGTAACAGCTAGAAAATCAATACAGAGAACATGGTATGTTTGATTACGTTGGATTGGCTTTTCATGTAGCATAATAAGAAAGTAAAAACGTGGGCAATATTGCTTATTCAGATCTTTAATAGACATTTGGCTAGTCTGCAAAATGTTGAGACCTGATCTAAGTTTTGCATAACGTCACAGATATTTGCAACTCTGTTCTGCTGCTCTGTGTGGAAATCCAAAGTCTGGGTGGCTGACAATTTTCTTGATTTCCTCACAGCTACTACAGTGCCTCAGAATCTGTGTAGATGAAGTCCTTCTTTTCATAATGCTCAATATTCACTTTCACCTACAGTAATGTTAATTTTACTAAGATAGAATTATGTTTTATATCAGTTTTGCATGAAACTGGGTTGTTTCTGTTCAACCAAAGATGAATGCAAGTATGCCTTGGATAAATATCTAAAACTATAGCTAGACTGACTGCTAAAGGCAGAAAAGAAGACATGGTTAGGAAAGAGTTTGTGCTCATGTTAGAAATTAGAAAGGTGAGAGAAATATTAATCTTCTTAATGGGAATAATGTCTTTCATGACAGTTATCTCTTGAGGTCAAGAGCAATTTGACAAGTTTCTCTTTCATTCCACAAGGCAGGAGCACTGAAGTTAAAATACTTGAGCTTGCAATCTGAGTAAGTACAGTGCACTTTCCTTTTGGTCAGTAGCATCAAAGATGCAATCAATAAATTCACCCTGTAGCTTCATTCTCATACTGAGAAACTGTCTTGAAGGAAATAATATTACTTCAGTCCTATATGATACAAAGCTCCTTGAGCTGGAGTTCTTTGAAGGCTAAATTCTCAGCTACTCAACATAGCGATTTTGACTTTCAGGTACTACCAATTAAAATGTCTTTTTGCAAGACACTGTTATATCCTTGCTCAATAGTGGCATTAATAATGGTTTATTTAGCCTCTAATGGTTTATGCTATCTAGTCACACCATAAACGATGAGGCGGTTCTTTTCCTCCAGGTGTTACTTTCCCAGGTGAAGGTCTTCAGCTGCAAATTAGTCTTATTGTAAGCTTGTCTGGTAGGAGCTGATTCTTTCAAATCCTTACTAGGATTGCACTGTTATGCTGCAGTAAAATAATTTCAGTCTTAGCAGGACTATCTTGCAGTTGGCTCTGGCTTGCTGAATTACATTGCCTTAATTGATGAGCATTCTTAGTTTTTCAATGCTGAAGGAACTGGCATACCACCATATTCCTCACAAACCAAACTTCCACAGAAGGCAGTTTCCCTGAATATATTTTTAAAATCTTTTCTAAGACTGAAATCAACATAATGAGAAGGAATGTGAAGGAGGTTAATAAAGGTTCAATAAACAAGAACCTTTGACTACCTCATGTTCTTTCAGTTCATTTCTCTCTGTGTCCCAGGGCAGATCAGTTTTGTTAGAGCACGCAGACACCGTAGTAAGTCAAAGGAAAGAAAAAAAGTGGAAATTGCAGACAAATGACTAGAATGAAAACAGTAATTCAGAATTCCCATGTTATTCCTTATAGTCGATATATACATAGTGCAGAAGAATTAACTTTTTGTACATATTTATTTTTTGCAGATATCTGAATTATTTCCACATTAGAGATTCTTGGCAAAAATTGATTGTTCTCTGGGTTCTCTCGGTAGGACCCAAACAGGTAACACCTGAATTTTCATCTTAAAAAGCAAAAAAAACCAAACCAACTTTTCAGGAACGGTCAAATTAAGGAATAATTCCCAGTATTGGATTTAAAGATGTATATTAATTTATAACAAACATATTGTGAAAGGGTGATCATACAGAATTCAAATTTTTCATATAAAAGTTGCATACATGCAACATTACAAGATATCAGTAATAACAGAAAATACTCTCAGTGTTGGAAACGCCACATAATTTAATAACCTAGTAATTCTAATATGTACTATTGAAGATATATTCTAACACATCTAACATTCTGAGACATAGAATCATGGAATAGTTAGGGTAGGAAAGGACCTTACGATCATCTAGTTCCAATCCCCCTGCCATGGGCAGGGACACCTCCCACTAAACCATATCCCCAAAGGCTATGTCCAACCTGGCCTTAAACACCACCAGGGATGGAGCATTCACAACTTCCCTGGGCAACCCATTCCAGTG
>JAOEHY010036873.1:13604-34663 GCA_025447955.1 Psilopsiagon aurifrons | reverse complement strand
CCGCATCCTCCCCTCTCATCGGCTCTGTCTGGTGCCTGCACTGACCACCGCGGGGGCAGCCAGGGCAGAGCTCCCGGATCGAGTCCGGGTCATACGGTGAGTGCTCACCATCCCGCTCGCCTGCCCGCATGAACTGCCTCGAGCCCGCCCTGCTCCCCGCGCTCCCTGGGGCAGTTTTTACCCACTCAGGTCTGGTGCCGCCTCCTGGCACGGCCCCGTGAGTCAGCTCCTCGGTCCGCTGAGCTGCCGGCCCCTGGGCGAGCCCTGTCGAGGACTTGAGGCTCCCTCGGTGCCTGTTGCTGCTCCGAGTTGAAGCTCCGGGGTGCCGAGCCTTCCCCCGATCAGGCGCTGCAGGCGTCCCAACTCGCGTCAGTCATCTACAAATACACAGTAGAAATCATTTCCATTCATAAAATTATTATAAAGAACACTCATATTCATCAAGATATTATAGAAGTCTCTTTGCAAAGAGAATTAATGAATTTCTAGCTTGAGTTCTTGAGTAAATTCAAAGTCAATTAGATGAAATCAGAATCTAAACAGTGTTATTTCAGAGTACCATGTGCATAAATAAAATCTGCTGTGATGATAATGCTTTAATTGGCTTGTAGTTTTATTGGCTTCATTTATTTAATTGATTTGAGGGGTATGCAAATAGCAATAACATTCCATACAATCTTAGCATTATACATTTACTCCAAAGCTGCAACAGATTAATTTCTGTTGCTGAAGCTGCGGCTGACAACATGAAAGCCTAATTCAAAGCAAAGTAAGAGAATCTGAAAGCCTTTTATAGCTTTTGCTCCTAAATATATTCCCGTGACAGTTACTAAATATACATGCAAACATTGTTGAACACTACCAGCATACTTGATTCTACATTTCTACATAAAACCAATTTACATTGCCCACACTGCAAAATGAAGGCTGAGAGGAACTAGTCATTCCATGTAATTTTTCCTTTTTCTTTGATAGTAAATTAACTTATGAACACACCAGAAACGAGCTCTCCATCTGCCACCTGCACGAACATAGGTTTAAAAGTGAGATGTAAATATGCAGCAAGCAGATGGCAACAGCAAACACTTGGCAACAGTTGGAAAAAAGGGCTGCAAAAGGGCAATAAATAGAGAGCTGGCACTGCTAACAGTGCGAACAGTTTGAGGTGGATGATGATGGTGTGTTCAAGACGCAAGTCAAGGTAATGCTGAGCAAACAAAACTAAAAGCAAAAATCATGATCTTCCTGTGGTTAGGAGTCAACTAGAGGAAGCAACTCTGGAATAACTTTCTGAAAAGAGGGGGCATAGGTAGCATGAGCAAATTCATTTTAGATAATCTGAAATGGAGATGATTATGGTATGTATGCTTTATCTATGAAACTGTCTTCTCCCATAACACACAATGTATGTAATTTCAAAATGAAAGTCAAATTTAGGTGACAGACAAATTAAGTATATCTATTGCCCTGGTCTCAAGGTAGATGATCTAATAGCATGAAGAAAAGAGTCAGTATTGTCATTATAGAGCAAAATAGCAAAGATGTGTCCAAATAATAGTATTTTTTGTTCTCTTATCTTCAAAGAAATTGAAACCTTACTTGTTCAAAGCAGCAGCAATGTGAAAGGAAAACATTGCTTTTCACCTAATGCCAAATATTCAAAAAGATGTGCAAAAAAAAAAAAAAAAGAAAAATCTAACAATAAGCTCTGACTGCCATCAGTCTCACATTGCTGGGAAAGTAGTATTCTGATGTTATCATGAAATGAGAACAGCAGATGTGTAGCCACGAACACATCTTATTTGTTACAAACAAAAGGTGATGAGAGATGGGAGCAAAACAGCACCAAAAGCAGAGCTGAGGAGGTGGGGGTTTCAAACAGCAGGGAGTAAACAGGATATTGAGACAGAAGATCACAGAAAGAAACACAATTGTAAAGGCAGATAATTTATTTCTTACTGTACAAAAACTGCTTTTCAAATCCTTGATATTAAATGAAAAAAACAATGAGCACACCTTCTTAAAACATAATCAAATTAAACTGTTAGTATGCACACACGCATGGGTGAAGCAAATGCACAATTTTGGCAGTGATAATCCCCGTGTTTCTACTGCTGCCTTTTGGGTAGAACCTCTCAAATTTATTTTTTTTTTCTATCCAACCACAGACTGAAAAGCAGATGCCAGGACTTTAGTGGTGTTCCGACACTGGCTTCACTGGAATGCAGAGAAAATGGTGAGCTGTTACCACAGAAGGCTTTATTTCCTAGCACAACTACATAGTGCATAGGACTGGCAGGTTTTTGTGTGTTTTTGTGTGTGTGTGTGTGTGTGTGTGAAGAGTTCAGAAGTTTTACAATTCTGAGAAATGAAATATCTCCCAGAGTAGTTGGACCTCCCAAGAATTTCCGGAAAAATTATCATTCATCCAAAACATAGACTTTCTTGATTTCTTAAATGGAAACCTTACTTCCCCAGCATGTGTTTACATTATCCTACTGAGTTGCATCTTCTTTCCTCTTGCAACCTTCTGCTGTTGACGAGGATACTGAAAGCTTGGTCGTTTGTGCTTATAAACTCAGGCCTAAGCTCTTACTCATCGCAAAATACAAAAAATTTCCTTTTTGCCCCAAGCACAGGCAGAGCTTTCATCTTTTGGGAGTTCTTTACTTCTATGTGTGAAATAGACCAATCTTTAGTAAGGGGAAACAGGGTCTTGGAATTTAAGAAACTCCAGTGATAATTCAATGCTTGTGGAAAGATCAAATAATTTGACTCCGCACTGATCTTTCCATTCCAGCTGAAGGGAAAGTATCTATCTGAGTGTCTTCCTTTTGTAGGGATATAACTTATTAGGACATTTAAATTGATTGTTCTGTTACAGACACACCAATCTTTGCGAAAATTGAGTAAGCAAAACTTCTGCAACCGCAGATGACACCGTGTGCCTCAGACTTCAATTGCAAATTGTAGCATCAGTATTTATATTAATATTAATTAACACATTAGTATTCCAGGCATGTCAGAGTGACTGCGTATTAATCCTATTCCAGCTGGAGGGACTGCTATCCCAAGTATTGCACATAAACTCTGTTCACATGTTGGATAAGGAGCTTCCTATTCCCTATTAGGGCTCTCAAAGAATTTCTTCTGGAAGGCTGGTTTCATGCTGCTTGACTCTCCATAGCTGAATTCCAAACCTTCTGGGACCCCAAATACATAGGTCTTTTTGCTCAAGATGACCTTGACAAGTGTTGCCTTATTCCTTACCTCTTGGTTTTTAATCCAAGATATTTTTTTTTAAATCCATATTTTTTTCCCCCTTTAAAAGGATTAAGATTATTTTTTAACCCTGCAGGGTCTACTAGGAGTTTACATGTAGTTTATTTTTCATTGTTTTTCTGGATTATTTCCTTAGTTATTTTGTATTTCTCACTACGAGAGATAACAAACTCCATCAACCAAAATGTTCTTCTTCCTGTGGTCCTTTCTCACACATAGCTAATGAGGCAATAGAGACACTGATTGCCTGCTGCTGTTAGTGGGGCAGCAGGGATCGCAGGTACGTCAGGTTCACAAATATAAGTTTAGAATTAACCACAGTCACTGTAGTGACAAAGTCACTGGTAGTCTTAAGCCATAGAATGCTAAAATATCTTTTTTTTTTTTTTTTTTTTTACAAATTATTTGATCCCCACTCTGTTCTCCTCCCATTTCCCATAACTCTTTCACCCATCTGTCATGGTTTAAGACCAGTCGGCAACTGAGAGTCATACAGCTGCTCACTTAATTTCCTCCCCTTCCTCCTCCTCTCTCCTGGAGTGATAAGGGACAAGATTTGAAAGAATGCAACTCCTGTGGGTTGAGATAAGAACAATCCAGTAACTAAAGTACAACGCAAACCACTGCTTCTACCACCAGTACTAATAATGATAAGGGAAATAATGATGGAAGACAATACAACAGCTCACCACTCACTGACCAATACCCAGCCCAACTGAGCAGTGATCTAACCGTTCTGGGTAACTGCCCCCAGTTTATATACTGGGCATGACATGCTGTGGTATGGAATGCCTCTTTGGTCAGTTTGGGTCAGGTGTTCTGTCCCTGCTTCCTCCCGGCTTCCCCTTCTCCCTGGCGGAGCGTGAGACTCAGAAGGTCCTTGATCAGACTAAACATTACTGAGCAGCAACTGAAAACATCGGTGTTATCAGCACTGTTCCCAGACTGAAAGTCAAAACTACAGCACTGCACCAGCTACTAAGAACGAGAAAAATTGACTGCTACTGTTGAACTCAGGACACCATCTCAGAACAATTTGGAGAATTAGTACCATTAGTGATGCCGAGCATGAGAGTAAACTTTCTTCTACTGGTGTGGCATGACTCTTCTTGTAAAAGATAGATAAAGTGAAATCTGAAATATTCACAATTCTTCAATGTCTGTATCTAATTCTGTGGGTGATTTAAAGAATTATTCCATCTGCTGAAGTGATCCTGTTGTCTACAGTATAAAGTATGCCTAAAGCAGTACATTCTTTGCAATAAATGAAAACATGAACAGAACAAGCCTAGAGACACATACATTTGCCTTTGTCTTTAAATACAAGTCTTTGTATCTAACAAACTCACCTCTACAGTCTTTAATGGAAAAAAAAATTAATAATGAGACTTTGATGTAAATGCCTTGAAGTACTCTTGAAGCTTCCAGGCACATGAAACTACCCCTCTCCCCCTTAAATCATTCCAAGCGTGCATGCTGAATGATTTTGGTGGACTGAATAATGACTGAATTTACTTAAAATACATGTCACTTAATATAAATACTGTGTTCCTCACAACTAATAGGAAACTTGCCTTCAGGAGGGAAATGAACTGTAGAAGTGAGAAACAGCCGTTTCTAGTTAAAATTGTATTGTTAAGTGTACATCCAGCAAAAGCTAAGCAAAAGGTGTGTGCTAAATGCCAAAGGAATGCTCACTGAATAAGTCAAACTAAGGAGGCTGGAAGTCAGTCTTGCTATTATAAAAATTGTATTCAGATTATTGCAAGAATTCACGCAAATGTTTGCGGAACTGCAAATGCTATCTTTGAGCAGTATCACTACGACTGCTCACAAAACATTATTGTAACAGTAAAAAATCATTCTAGAATGACAAACATATTATTAGGTGTAGTAGCATTTCAGTATGTTCCTATATAATAATTAATTAAGCATGTCTAAATGTTATTACTATACTTTATAACCTCTTTACAGGATACTACTTAAAGATGAGCAGCGATATTCACTAAATAATAGATCAATATAGCACTCATATAATGAAACATTTATGAAAATTTCTACTACTTGGTCAGAAGAAATATGTAACTTAACTATTTCTGGGTGCTAATAGTATGATGATACTTCAGAGCGATTATGCTTCATGAGCTGGATAATTTCCAGAATAGTTTAATCCAGTTTCTGTTATAACTTGTTTTGCACAACCCAAGAGAGGGACAAAGGAAAACAAAACAAGAAAGCACTAATCAATCATTGTTCACCCCTGCTTCCTTGAAGCAGCCTCTAAAATTCGTCAGCCTGAGGTGGAATCCAGGGATTTTATCATGCAAGGGAAAATTTTTTGAAAGATTTGGGAGCAAGGCACATTTTCTCCCTGAATTTTTCCCATGTAACTAACTCATAAGGAGTCCCCTTCACTGGAGGAGTGGCTCACTCACCTGAGGACACTCAATATTTGTATTTTCAGCTGAGAGCCTAATGAAGGCTTCTAGTTCCAGTTCACAAAGTGGTAAACTAGGGCCATACAGAAGCTGGGATTTAATGCCTGAGTGGTGCTGAAGGAGCTTGTGAATTGTAATAAAAGGTTGGTATTTCTGCACTAGTTAACAAACTTAGAAAAATAAATTAAAAACATAAGTGATAAGTTAAATTGTTTTATTCTACAGATTGAGGCTTAGCTTAATTCTTCCTGTTTCTTTGTTTACATACCTAGTGAAAACATATTTAAATTATGACTGAGACCAATGAAAATTTTATCACAGTAAAGGTGGATGGCCAAATATGAAGAGCACAAAGGCACAACTTACAGAAGAGGGGTTTAGTAGAAGATTTTTATGGAGATTTGAATTCATACCTGAAGTGAAAGCTAAACCTTTCTGGCATTCATTAAGTCCCCTGTGCAGTACAAGGGCCACATTGCAAATACAGTTCCATCAGATATAGAATAATAAGGAGCTTTGGAAAGGCTCCAGGGGTCTTTTAACTCCAGGTTCACTTGATCTCCAAACAAACATGGATATTACTGATGCTTCAGTGTTCTTTTGAGGAGTGTACCTGTTGTTTTTCATAGTAGCAAAAGGAAGTATCCAACTTTAGAATAATAAAATAAGGCAATGGGATTGTGCACCAAAACATAAAAAGAAAATCAATAATAATAGCCCCTCCAAGTTATCATGTTTTATTATGAAATCCATGTGATACACTCAGCATCAACATTCATGTGACAAAAAATATCCTGTAAATTTTATTTCTACGCATTTCTAATTAAAAGAAAGGCATTCATAGCAAAGACATCCACTGGACTTCACTGCAAGTCATGACCTCTGGATTCAAAGAGCAGCACACTAATACATTAGCATTAATCATCACAGAGCAATTACTATATTGTTCTTTGTAATTACTAAGGCTGCATCCCTTGGTTGTTGGTGTTTCAGTGGAACCTCTTTTTTCCTACATATTTATTTATTAATCCAAGGACTAGACATACAGTGGTTTGAAATACTTCTGGAAGAAAATGGAAGGATCATAATATAGAATAATTCATTAGCATTAGCCAAATTGTATTGCATTATAGTTGATGGAAAACAGTGATTTATTTCCTTTTTTAGAAAGGCAATCAAGATTGAAGAGATATTGAGAAATTTAATTAATATTAACTCAAGATACCACAAGCAGCTTGATCTAAAGAAGAGCTGAGTACATTTCCAAAAATGTCTCCTTATCTGATAGATGCATATTTGATGTGAAGAATGTTTTGGTCCATCAGTTGTTACAGTGATACAATATACGGTATCTTCTATCTTACTTTACATCTGAAAGACATTTTTTCAATTTTTCTTTTTTGGCCTGGAAAACTTGAAAAGTTGGGAGTATTATCCTTGCTTCACTTCTTTTCCCCAGCTAAATAGATGTTTAGCTCACAAGTGCCATTTGGGAGTAACTAGCATTTACTTTTCATCCATAAGTGTGTAGTTTGACATAAAATCTCAGAAACACCTGAGACTTTGCCTATTTCACATTAAAATATGTGATGGATTTTTATTACACATTCATTAAACAGTAAGCTTTATTAGTGCCAGGCAATATCATTTGCTACAGATGAGAATGCTTTAACTACTAACTATATTACACTTCACAGACCCTGGTAGCCCTGATCTTATCAGCACTGTAACAAAAGCAGAGAATAAATGGTTTCTGACAACTTTGAAATTGACAAGCAACTGAGGCTTGTATCAATACTACTCTTAGAGCAAAGCATCTTTGTGCCTATGTCCTTAATATCTTTTGCAGTTAGCCTGGTAGCTGGGAGACTTACTATGCCTTATAATTCACCAAGTCAGGGCTTGGTGAATCAATGGGACTGGAATGCAGATGTTTCTACTAACTCAGCCCATATTCTGTCACTTCCGGCTTTTGTAAAATTCTAGCTCTGAGACTATAAAAGCAACATTTTTACACACAAAAAAAATAAGATCAAGATGAATGGGATATTATACTGTGATAATATACAAAATATTTTTTTTAAGGACCAGCAAAACTGAAGGAGTACAGTACTGTTTCTCTGGTTTTAAAAAGGAGGCAAAAATAACTATGATCGAATGCTGATAAAGTCAGTGCTTGTACAAAGAACTGAAAAGGGAGAAATACTTCCTTGTGACAGTTTTTCTTTTTTCTTCTGCTCACAGAAAAAGTAAAAGCTTTGAACTGAGATTGCTATGTCTTCGATGTTTAGAAGTACGTGGAAGTGCTGATTCTGTCTCAATTAAAATGTAAGCACAAACATTATGTGCAAAGATAATTATCTTTTTAAAGAAGAAAATTAATTAAGTGCTTTCAGCCTTTAATTCTGTCATCCAAGCTTGTTCTTTCCATCACAGAAACCAGCACCTAAAAGAGGAAGCTGGGACATCAAATGAAAAAAGAGATTGTGTTTCTAAAGATCTACAACCTATGATGACATAGGTATTACTTTCATATTAAATGATTAACAAAAAAATATAGGCAGCTGTTCACATACTTTAATGGTACTTCCCATTGCAATTTGTATGAAACTCATGAGGATTTCAAGAGAGAAATAACATGTTTTTTCTCATAACAAAGCAAAGTTAAAAAAACCAAAAAGGTAAAAAAAAGCAAAGTTAAAAAAATAAAGGAAATACTGTCTGTAAACATCTTTTATAATGATAAATCTCAGAATTCGTAATGCCATCAGCTATGTTTAGAACATTCATTTTCCCTCTACTTCTGACCAAATTATGCCTAACAAATACCACAAGGTTAAAAAATTACTCCCAACATGGGGAAAAATGCATGAAGCAAATGGTGTATCTTAAACATGTAGTTAACCAAGGTCAGAAGGTCAACAGAGGTCAATAATCCTGCTGCATTAGTCTTTGCAATAAAACATTGGCAAGGACTGTTATAAGCTGCTTTGTCTCTTTCCTTATGTTTTGGGAGGGAGATTATTTTTTACCTCAGTGTAACCAGTAAAGTGCAGCCCAAACTGAAGATCCACAGGGAACATAATATCTGTCTCTTTCTTTATCAAATCCTTTGTCTAAAAAAAAGTAAGGATTATTCAGAGAACCTCCATATTTTATTCTGCATGGGAAAAACCTGGCCATGGAAAATCAGACATTCAGCCCCTGAAGAGTAAAATTTTATTGTTCAAATATCTCCTTGCAATGGTGGAGACTCAGCTGCAAGTCTGCTTTGTGAAATAGTCCTTTGTGTTGCTCCTCCTCTTACTAACAGTTGTATTCTGATTTTGATAAACATTTCATTCTATATGCATACAAATTCAAAGCTTTTAATACAAAGAGCCTAGTTTAGATTAACTGGTATTTTCAGATGCAGAAGTGCTGGGAAAAATGCCCTTTTTAGTTAAATTTCCATGGAGAGTGGCTTGCTGACATACAGAAGAAGGAAAAGAAAAATCAAGAATGGGATGAATATGAAGGTGTTTGTGAGGATTTTGATGGTTCTGCTTTAGTTTTGTTTGTGTGCTAGATGTTTGCATATAGATGAGAAATTGAAGGAGAGCTAAGGCTAGCACAAAATTTTTGTTGTGCTCTGAAAAACATGAATCAATCTAATTTGTGGTAGTATAAAAATTCAAGGCCTAAAGCCTGATTTAGTTGTAGTCTCTCCCTCTTACGAACATTGCTATACTCTTTCTCATGGACACATCTGTTAAATGATGTTAACGTCATGGATGTAACATCAGTCACTTTACTAAACTGATGAAGAACTAGATTATATTTTTCAAAGAAGCAGTATTTTATCTTGTGAACTTTTAGTATGGCTGGTGCCCTACGCTACTTAAAGGAACGGAACAGTTTCAAAGCTTTACAGAACTTTCTATTTCTTCCAGTTGCCACATAACCACTCTTCTCTTGCACATGAGGCACCATCTCTTCTCCTGCTCTGAACTTTCTCTTTCTCTACATCAGCAGAGTACTTTTGCTTGCAACCAGGGCTCTTCATGGATTTTCTTTGGTCAAAGAAGGGAGCATGTTTCTCACTGATGTCTCACTGGTATGAGAAGTGTGTTTCTTACTGGTATCTTGCTTCCAGCAGCCAGGTCTTACCCCAGGAACCCACTCACTGGGAAAATTGATCTCCAGATTGTGTTGATCCTGAGCAGAGGCAAGGACAGCTGTAAAGACTAGAGACTGCTGTTCAAGGATCATAATGTCTTGACACAGGGAGAAAGCAGATTAAAAAGGTGAATTGCTTCTAACAATCTGCTCATCTAAACATACAGACTGATGAGTTTTGTAGCAGTGATTATATAACTTTGGGATTTCATAAGTTAAAATTGAAGGCAGGGTAGCACAAATATCCTTGTGGCTTAAACTGTAGGTGCTAACAGAGGTGTAATTTTCTGATCAAGACAGGTCAGAAACAAAAGTTGTGTCCTTGAATGCTTGGCAGCTGCACTTCTATGTGTGCCCAGCTGCATTTCTCCTGAAGTCTGAAAATACTCTACCCTATTAAGAGCAAATTTAACAGTCTAAGACTGTTACCCTAAGTAGAACATGATAATTGAGAAACAGCACATCTTTCCAAATGCTTCCACGTTTCCAGTTCTAATGTCGCCTGTTTGTTTTCCCCTTTTTACATAGGGCAGATACGATTTTTTCCTAATCAATGGGTACCAGTAGAGAAAGGAATAAAACAAATCTTCCAAGCTTTGATTCAGTGAAAACCCCTTTGTGGTCTGATTGCTCAGAAATATTTTAAAATGTTGGAATTATGAACATACATACACACTTTTAAGTAAAATCAAGATGATGATAAACAGTGGAAAGTTAGACAGATTATTCATAAAAAAATGTTATGGTACCAGATTGAATAAATTTATAATCCATGTATCAGTGATATGCATTTTTTAAAAGTTTATTGTCTGTTAATGATTTTGAAATGATCCATGCCTTTCTTATCAGCTACCATTCTTGTAATTCATTGACTTCAACGCTCTTTGCATAAGAGTCAGTAGCTGCTCCTTTAATGAAATGGTAGCATGTTTACCCCACATTCTGAAGACTGAAGGGAGGTTTGTCTGCCTAATGATAGTATATTGTCCAGCATGCTAATTTATTGCTTAGAAACTGAAATTTGTAATTAAAATTATTTTAAAGTATCAATATTCATCAACTTACAGATAATAGACTGTAGAGTTATACTGTAAGTTTTACTCATAATTACTTCAATGTCTAAATGTTAATAGGCAGACAATCCTCCTTGGCACATCTAAAACAGTAATTACCTAATGCCATTCACATGGTGTGGGGTTAGTTAAAAGAGGTCTTGACCTGCATGACCTATCAGATTTGCGTCGTCAGCTTGACCCAGGTCAGAGATTCTCCCTGATAACTTTTACTTATCAACAAGACCTCATTGTATCTAGAAACAGCATTTTTATGTATAGCTCTGTGTACACATGCATAGTATAACAGTGTCTATACATACCCAGAATAACAACTAAATAATAGAAATAAAAATATTTGTGACACTGTTTTTTATCTTTTATCTTTATTTTCAAGTAAAATAGGAACTATGTGAATTGCAGAGTGAAGACTGTAAAACTTTTCAGTTTGTAGCTTAAACATGATACCAAAGTGTGATTTTCCAGATGAGACTAGAGCAAAGTTATTGTTACTTATGTTATCACAAGTGCTTTTGAAAAGAGGATTTAGCCGACACCAGGTTTTAAAATGATAATATATATTAAAATAAGTCCTCTTTAATGTAATGGTAATGATTAATTAGTCAAACATTTTACTTAGGGACTGATGTACATAAATTAGGTGAGTGCAGAAACTGAGATACTGGTTAAACTTTATGCTGTGCTGTACAAATGTGTATTCCATTACATCCTCCAAACATATTAAAAGATATTTAAGTTGAGAAGTTGAGCGCTTGAAAATCAGGAAACAACAGTCTAAGTTACTCCTGGAGTTACAAGAAGTCAGTGGTTTTGTCCTGAACCCCATGTTATGTCTTTAATTAAATACCACAGAGGAGATCACTGCCTCTGCTTCTCCTTTCCTAAGCCAAAAATCAGAGTAGGTATAAACGTATTCAAATATCTGACAGATGGGCATAAAGTAGACAGAGACAGGCTCTTTTAGTTGGTGCCCAGTGACAGGACCAGATGTAATGGACACAAACTAAAACATAGAAAGTTCCCTCTGAATATCAAGAAACACTTTCTTACTGTTAGGGTGACTAAACACTGGCACAGGTTGCCTGCGGAGATTGTAGAGTCTCCATCCTTGGGAGATATTTAAAAACTGTTTGGACATGATCAGGTCTAGATGGTCCTACTTGAGAAGGAAGCATGGACCAGATGACTTCCAGAGGTCCCTTCCAACCTCAGCCATCCTGTGATGCTGTGATAGGTAAAGCATCATAAATTCTCAGTCAGGATATGCTCAGTTGCTTTGTGTAATTAAGGCATATATGTTGCATCCATGAGTCTGTGTGAAGGAGTTCCAGTACCAGATGCCTAACTAGCCACATTGCTTAACTGCAGTTTGTTCCTGTTCTGGATAGGACTGTTCTAACTAGCGAGGCTCAGGACAAAGCCCAGAGGACAAAGCCCAGAGTTTGGGTAAGTTTCTCTTCCTACTACTCTCCAGAGGCAGTATAGAAAGGATAGAACCAGGGTAGTCTGTTAAACCACACTGTTCAGGTTCCCTTGCCTGATTACCCTAGCCCTCCTTTGTACATCAGCTCAGGCAACGTGACTTATTCCCCAGTTTCATTTTACAGTAAACCACTCTAGATGTCTACAGTACAATTTTCGTGCAAAAACCACGTGGTAGTAATGATGACAAGGAAGTAGGGAGAAGGGCTATGATAGTCCCTCAACAGTGTGGTTGTGAGACAGTCACCCTGGGGAGCTGAGGGGAGATCCTGGGCCATGGGCAGGGTGAGAGGAGGAATGGGATCTGATGGTGCCTTCCAGTCTCACAAGCAAGCAGTAGGATCATCCCAACTAAACAATCACACTCAGGCTATGTGGCACTGTATTGCGTATCACAGCATTCAGGTCCTCCATTTACCTACATTTAGTTCTGTATGAATCACACTTTAAAGGTGCAGTTCTCAATATGAAATGTATAAGGCTTTGAAGATAAACCATAATGCAAGCAGAGTTAATAACGCATTCTCAGGGAAGATTTGTTAGTAAGTTACTCTGCCTTCAGAGAAAAGGAACAGATACAGCAAACTGACCCAACAGAGACCCCGTGCATAGTTAACCCTCAGTTTTTATGTATCACATGATTTGTAATCTTGTTTTCTTTGAAATTTCTCAGATGCGCTAATCCTTTCATCCTGTGAGATCAAATCTGAACCCCCAGTGATTTTATGCTAAGGCAACCCATGGGCTTCTATAAAGTAGTAGGTCATTGCATGTCAGATGCCCACTGTAAGTCAATTGTGGTTTCTGTCTGTTGCCTCAGTATAAAAGTACATTTTACTAGTTAGTTCCCCTATTAAATCTGACTGATATATTCTGATTTACATCTGTGTCAACCTACCCGGCCCATAGGTAGTTATTCAGAACATACATTAAGTAAATTATGTAAGTAAAGGGGCATTCTCCCATCAAAGTGATAAAGGGAAGACTGTGCTGCCAGTCCCATCACTAGAGGATACATCTCCATAAATATTTTGTGAACTAGACAAGAGACAAGAGCCTGTTGTCAAAAATGTTGGTGTGTTTTGGCTATCCAACACCCATGAAGGCAAAGTCTCTTCCAGTTTCAACAAGGGCTGAAATTCTTCATAGGCTGAATGAATTTAGGGGAAAAAGGCACTTTGTAGTCATAGGGACATAGAAACTATTGCAAGGGATTAATGAAATCTTTCTGATGAGATACAACTGATACAGCTTTCTGTATTCTTTTTTCTTTGTATATAGCAATGTATACAAATGGGATGGAAAAGCTTTAGAGGAATGTGGAATAAGTGGCTGGTTTTCTGAAATTATTTTTAGGGAGTTTTAGGGAAGCAAGTTCCTGTCAGCAATACTTATTTGTGAAAATAATTGTTGCAGAATTGATTCTGTTGAGTTTCCTGAAACTGCAGAACATGTAATCCTTTGAGTGGTCCCAGGAAAGTAGATTGTGCTTCTCACACATCCTGGTTTTAATTTCTCGCAGATATTATTGAGCTGTGTGAATTTTATTTTATATTAACTGCCTACTACATTGTATGTATATCCATCTGTAGAAATGGGATATTTTGTTACTAATGTCTGCTTGATATCTACAACTGCTCTGAAATTTTGCCACAGAAAACTATTCAATTGTCTTCTGTGTGTTTTTTTCTGCAGCTTTCGCCTTTCCAGGTTGCCACAGGCCTCTTTTTTCTCAGTCACAACCTCCACGGTATCTTTGAAATATGGTGCATTAGAAATAAAAGTGATCTGAAACAACAGTTGAAATTAAATATCTTATGGATATCAGAATATTATGCTTGTTGGTCTAGACTTATACCCCCACTTAGTCAATGAGATACATATGTCTCTGGTGTTTTGGTACTTTCTGAACATGTAATAACTATTATTCCTGGCATGTGTGTGACAGATTGTTTCCAGAATGAACAAAACATCAGGCAGCAGCATTATGTCTGGTAGATGCAGGCCACACTCTCAACAGTGGTCTTGTTTTTATAAATTAGTTAAATGGTTTCCAGAGAATGATGTGCTGAATTATTTGGGACACATTTCTTTTAAGCAAATGATGAAAGGATTTCCAAGTAGTTCCAAATGGTCCATATTTGCTTTGTTGAAGAATCAGACATACTAGTCACCTGGAAAATATCTATAAAAGATTGAGGTTTTGACAGAGTTGTTTAGTTTTATTCGATCTTTACTTTTTTCAAAGTACGACATGTATACTTAATAAGACATTATCATATTAATGAAAAGTTAATATAGTCATGAATAAAATAAGTTTGTTTACGTCTTAAATATGTATTGAGTGTTTCTTTGCATTTATTTGCATTTTAAAATAACTATTATGCAATGTTCACAGATGAAATAGATGATTTATTCTAACACAAAACAGGATTTTTTGGTAAAATGGTAAATTTCAGACTTAGCTTCATCCCAGTGAAAAGTAAAATTCTCTAAGAAATGTTAATTTTTTTGGGTGTAATTATGAGCTGATGGTATAAAGTAGATGATAAAAGATGTCTCATTACTAAAAATTACTTTACTTTCCACCAGCTTATAAAAGGAATAAGAACAAAGTAATTTAGAAATATTACAAAATTATCAAGGTTCCCAAGATTGCCTAGGGCAACATATCAAATTGAGAAAACACATTACACTTGTTTTCATCTTTCATTTTGTATCCTGGAAATAATTTCTTTGTAAGATACCTTCCTGTCCCAAAGGAAACTGGTTTTCATTGCCCTTGTAATACCTCATCAGATGAGATTGAGATCTATCATTATTTCTGATGATTATAATGGTCTCTATTGGAATCTGAAGAATAAACTGAAGTAATATTTATTTGAGCAGCACAATTTTTTGTTTGAGCAGAACAGCTTTCTAAAAAGCTGTAAACAATACAATTCTCAAAGATTTTAGCTTGTCTCTAAATACTCTTGAAAGAAAACCACATATTTCTGCCTTGTTGATCTATATTACCTTCTTCCCATCCTATTCCCTTGTAGTAGTATATCATAACAATATTTAAATAGCAATAAATATTTTCATTTTTGTAAGTATTGCTAAAAGTATTCCAAAGCATTCTGCCCTGCATGAAAAGAAAGGCAGAGAAGTTATTGTAAATATTTTGAATGCTCTTAGGCTTTGGAGGCTTTAATTTGTGGATTCTGAAATAAGAGTTTCATCTTGACTTAAATTGAGTTTGCAAGCTTCTCTGCTAGTGAAGCTCTGGAGATCATTTTCATTCGAGTCACTATGTTCAGATCTGCTTAAATCCTGTGTTGATCAATGAAAGTGAAGATCAAAGCAGAAGCTGAGCAGCATTTAACTATGTCCAAATAGAAATATATTTTTGGAGATCTAAGTTGTGTCATCATTTGTGCTTATAAGAAGTTGCATGACTTCCTGTAGAAGAAAATATGAATGCTCAAAAACCTTTTGCTTCAATCTGACCTGATGGAATGAGGAAATGATGAGCATCCTTTTCTAATGCTTAGTCCCTAGTTTCTCATGATCTAGTATTGCTTATTAACCTTGAGGTAAGGATTCCCTAGTATTCCCTAGATCTGAAGTGAATATGCAGCAATATATCTCCTGTGAATTAGTGCATTCCATCTAAACACAGAAATTGCTTTATGTAAGCTGAATTAAATTTCAATATTTATTTTTTTTCAATATTTATTTGCGCTTAGACAGCTGCATAAAATATTAACCAAAAAAACTCCCTAGAAAATAGAAGCAAAAAAGTTGCTGGCTCTGAGTGTGACCTACTTACCTTGTCCTCATAAACTTTTTCTTAAATATTAATGGTTATTGCTCTGATAAAATCCAAACCTGGTAACTCAGACCTTGTGCTTTGAGAAACTTGCTGATTATCAAATATTTTGTTTACATATAATCTAACATGTAACAAAATTAAAAATTCTGTTTTCAGTGAGGAGAGGAGAAAGTCAATAATTCATTCAAACTACAAAGAGAAAGTCTGAGAAAACTGGGAAACTTGTTGAGACACAACTCCAGGAATCAACACACTCCTTTTAAACTCCCTTTAAGAGAAAATTGCAAAATTTCTCAAAGCTACATTTTAAACCCATTTTAGGTTTGTTCTGCTTTATTTCTATTGCAAATGAAAAGATTCAGTTGTTTCCCAAGATCACAGGTGAACTAGCTATTGTTCAAAGCTGTACTTTCAGGTACAAGCTCAGTATAAAACATATCCAGCAATCTGCATTACCAGAGGTATATTCCTTTTGTTGCCCTTTCCACCAACATGGACTTTCATTAAAATCTGCTTTGTAATGTAAATCTTTTTTTTTTTTTTTTCCAAACTACCAATCGAATCGCTTTTTGTTCAAATCCCCCTTTAAAAGTATAACACTGAAATGATAATGAATGGCAGTGCCAAAGGCTGACTCAATCTCTAGACAGTGCCAGCAGCTTTCAGAACAGCTCAATGTGCTAATTACTTCATACGCTTTTCACAATATGGTCTTTCATTATTTTTACACTAAAATCCTATCATTTTAGTTTTCAGTGACTGTCTGCTTTATGTGTTATAATTTTAAAAGAACTGAAGAACTTCAAGCTAAGAAAGGTAAAATTGTTGAAATTCAGCCTATGAAGGGATTTAACTTTGTTTTATCACATGAGTAATTGTTAGTGAAAAAAAGTCTTTTTCCACCAGAAAGGGGCTTTTTCAACCTGTATGTTTGCTAAAGGAGGCAAAAAAAAAAAAAAAATTAAAACATATGTTCAAGTTTTCAAAACAGCTTTTTTTAAAAAATAAAGTCAAAAGGAAGCAGTTGTCATGCGAGAAGGTTTACTTTGTTGATGACAGCATCAAGTAGCTGATATGAAACTTGCATGTACTGCTGGAACCACCTTGGACATCCAACATAGTTATTCCACCTTGCTTTATGCTCAGGGAGACTTGTCACAGAAGATGACTCCATCTGTCCTGCTGTGCTTCATGTAGCCAGATAGTTCATGTGCAGACAGAAATTACACTATTAATACTGCTGAGTTGATCCTTTTAATACTGAGCCATCTTGGCCACCTGTCCCATGTAACCTGTAAGATAGATCTCAGAACTGACATCCAATTTTAATATAAAAAGGTTGGATTACTCAGAATTACACAGAATAGATGAGGTTAACTTGTCTGGTCTCTTGGAATTGCCTAGTCCACCTTCCCTGTTCAAGCAGTGTCAACTACAGCAGGTTGCTTAAGACAATGTCTTGTCAGGTTTTGAATATCTCCAAGGATGGAGACTCTACAAACTCCATGAGTAACCTGTTCCAGTGCTGAGCCACCCTCAGAGCAGAAAAGTGTTTCCTGATATTCAGATATAAATTCATGTTTGTGCCCTTGTCCTGTCAGTGGGCAGTACTTAGTTTCCTAATTAGGTTAGAATTGTTCTCACAGCAGAAGAATAGGAAGAAAAAACCAGGGATATTTAAAACTGAGCTGGAGTGCAACTTTTGTAGAAGATTCAATAACTAAAGCAAATTGTCTTTAACAGATTGTCCTCCTTTTATGTTATTAAAGAGTTGTTCAATTCTTGGAACAAACTTATTTAACTTTCAAATTATATTGAGCAGGGTATCTTGAGCACCTGTAAGTAATTTTTAGATCTAGTGATCTTTTCTCACACCATGGCTGTGCAACATGTTCAAATGAAACTGTCTCTTGAGTCTCCTACCCTTGTTATCCCCCCTTGTGCATTAGATTAATTAGAGTGAGATTTAGGAGCTAAAGAAAGGGGGAACGTCAGTATATTCAGCTGATCTCCTTGTTTGGAATGTCCAGGGTACCAACATTAAAGGTGTTCCTATAGAGGACCACTGGATAAATCATAGTGTTTAAGAGATTTAACAAAATAATTTATCTAAAGAAATAAGGCTGGGCACTCAACTGATGCTCCATTTCAATTTGCAGTACATAAATACATCTAGGAGCCCAACTTCCAAACACCCAGGCTAGCAAAGTGCAAGATCTCCTCATCAGAAATCCAGGAACCCTGGGTTTATCAGTCTTATTGCAGCCAAAGTGATGGACTATGCTGTGCGCTTCTTGCAGTAGAAAGGAGCAAAGAAAAAGTTGTGACCAATTAGGAAAGATAAGCTTAGCAAAGATAAGTGGGAAGAGCTAATGACTGAATTAGGATGCTCAGGATAACTAAGATTTGTATTTTGCAAAGGCTCAGGAGAAAATTGCTGTACAAGTTTGCAGTGGAAGAAGAGTTATACTGTGTTTATAACAAGGGCATGTTGGACCTTATCCTGGGTAGTCTTTTTTGCTTACCAGTATAGTTCCATGATTTCAGTGTGACTTCAGGTCCCTAGCAAGTGACACCTATTAAGTGCAGCAGGAGGTGTACTGTTTAGAATATGGCATGATTGCCATACTTATTAAGCTTACTTAATATACAATTAAGAAGGGCTCATATCTGACTAGATTGTCATAAAGCATACACAGCTGGTGTACAGCTATGAGAACAAGTACAATTTTTTTCATTACTTGCACACAAAGAGACCTTGGCAGGTAGGGAGAAGTGACCCACAAGGGTGTCAAAGGAGCTCTGTGTACTCCTGCAGCAGAAAATCTTTCCCATTCAGACTATGCTCCTGAAACAACCAAAAGGGGTGGAATTAGATACTGTTTTCCTTTCAGGAACTGCCTCCCTCCCTTATATATGGCATCCTTATAGTGGCCTGGATTGTGCAAACTCTAAGATAAAAATGATTTTATTCAAGGATCTGAAATATAAGCAGATATAAATATTACTGTCACTAATAGAGAAATAGGAAAACTGAGGTTTTCTTTGCATGCTTTTACAGTGGGGTTTCCCTCCACCATATATTCCAAGTGAGTGCAAGTCCGAAAAAGGAGAATAAAAACACTCAGCACATAAAGCATTAGCATGCAACAGGCAAGTAGGATGGTGTTTTTAACAGGCTATATCTGAAGTATGAGACTTGATCATGCTAAGTCTGTAAAAGGTCACTATTTTAGTATTATAAATTACACTATCCTGAGCACTTTTAGTCTTGGCCTCCTTAAGAATCTTTGTAGTTATTGTAATCATAGGGCTGTGAGGTGGCCAGTTTATTAAATTGCCGACTCTGCTTCTTGCAGATGTTTGAGGCAGGTGTTCTATGCAGACCAGGGAGTTTTCTTTCTTCTGCTGCATGTTGCACTGGAGGTCAGAGGTTACACCTCAATGGCAAGGTCTCAACTGCATGGGAAGTCTCAGAGGTCTTTGTTAAGGGAGAAAAAGAATTCAGTCTCCTTAAAATTTATGTACTGCAAAAGATAACTGCACCTGCAAACTGCTGCTATTATTGAAAACACATGGTGGCTGTTGGAAGAAACATAAAATGCTGCTCTTTAGTTCCTGTTGAGAATATGCAGGGACTCCAGATGATCAGTATAAGACCAGAGATACCTGAAGGATTCATGATTCACTAGTACCCAGTTCGGGTACAAAGTGTATACTTTTGTCATACACAGGGATTTGTACAAATTCATATGTACTTAAAAATTGACTTTGGGTAGTGGTGTGCTCCCAGCAAACAGTTGCCCCACATAATATAATGTGTACCAGCAGGCATTCCCAATGACCCAGCTAGTTCATAATTGGAAAAGGTTAGTCCAGTCTTTCCTGGCCACCTGTATTTAGCTTTGTTATTTCCCAAATTGAAAGAGCAGAGATAGATTCTTCTAGATGCAGGAAATTGTTTAAAGTGTACCACCCTTATTAGAGACTCTTCCTTGTTGAAAAGACCACTGTAGGTTTACAGGATCAAAACCTGCTAGAAATAACCTCCAGCAAATATAAAGTTTTTGTCAGTCCATGTTGCATTAGTCAGTTATAAGTGATACACTTGTGGAAGGGGATGGATGTATCTTTGTGTTTCTTAGCAGCTACTGACATATGTAGCCACAGTACTGCATCCAGCAATGACTGGTGAGGCTGTAACAATAATAATTGCTGAAAGTTCATAAAAAAATTAAGACAAATACAGAATAGCATCCCTTACTTGAATCTCTGAGGACAAGGTTTTCATACCACTTGCTCACCAGAAGGAGTTCTTATAGATTAATTTCTATTACCATGTAAGAAAACATGAACATCCAGTCCTGTGTTCATGCGATGTTCAGAGTGCTCTTCATGAAAATTTTGTGTGAAATAATGATACAAGCTATGATGCAACAAGAAGTTTATTATGCCATTGCGTTACATATGCCTTATACACTATATACAGTTGTGTAAACCATGTACAATATGAAGTTATAAAATGTATAGAAAGGGAAATTAAATATAAATTTTAATTATGAAATATCTGTGTGTATCACAAACAGCTACATGTAGTTCCCCAGCATTCATATTTTTCATGGTTTAAGAGAGCACAAATGTGATAAAGAACATGTAATTTCAGAATTAGAAGCATTTCTAAACTTCTAACCACATAAGAATTTTTCTGTTAATTTCAGAGACTTAGCATTTTCTTTTTTCCTTTCCTTTCCTTTCCTTTCCTTTCCTTTCCTTTCCTTTCCTTTCCTTTCCTTTCCTTTCCTTTCCTTT
>JAOEHY010036873.1:0-13540 GCA_025447955.1 Psilopsiagon aurifrons | reverse complement strand
TTCTTTCTTCTTTTCATGAACAGTTAATCTATATAGTCACATCCAAAAATTTATCTTAAGTACTGGTTTCAAGATAACTATTTTCAACTGGAGATGGATAGGGCCTATGTCACAGGCTGGAAAATGTTGCATGAAACCAAAAGATTTGTTGAACAAACATCATATTGAACAAACATAATATAATTTGAATGATGTTTTTCAGAACACTTAATATTCACTTATGTGCACTTCAACTGCGTCCTGCTCACAGAAATTATGACTTACTTCCAATCCCTAAGCCTTGATAGAGAAATAATGCTGAGTCGTGTTTCATCCATTTTTTTTTTGATAAAGCATTTATACATTATATCATACAATGCACTGCTGAAAGTTACCAAGACTTCTACAGTCAAATTAATAGTCATATTTACTTTGAGGCAACAAGTGCCCTTACACTGCTCTACGTTATCTATGAGGTCTCTGATGGAAGATAAAATCCTGCACAAATATTATCTCTAAATAAAATATGAGGGCAATTAGTGCAAAACTATATTCAGAACTGACATGCTGAGTGAGAAGCCACCTGAACTAAGCCAACAACAAACCTTAGAATTAGGTGTTCCTTAACCCTAAGTCTTTCTGTAACTTCTGCTTTGCATTTCTAGCAATGATGCTTCTCAGACTGAGATTGCTTTCAAAAATCAGCCAATATTGAGCAATTTGAAAAAAAGCAGTTTTAAAAATTTCTGACAAGAATAGAAAAGAAGAGTTTGTGGTTTTTACTGCATCTATGCTTGTAGCACTCATCCAAGATTTAGGAAACCTAATTCTATTACTTTTTCTGCCTGAAAAGATTCTCACCCATGCTTTTGACCATCATCCTATTTTGAGTTTGGTTTTAAAACAAGGTGCTTTATAGTTCTGAGTAATTTCAAAGATCATGTGTCATAGAGGTTTTGGCTACTCCTCTACTCTTCCTCTGGTGAATGTCTCTCTCCACTGTGTTAATAGTGGTGCACGTACTGAGTTTCAGTTTTGACAAACCAGTATTTTCTGTTTAAAGTCTGTTTTATCAAAGCAATTGCAGCCACGTTTCCCTAAATCCTCTGTTACATATTGGTTTGATACAGAATCTGAGCAGAGAAGAAAATCACTTTTTTTAGGTTTACAATTCGAAAACAGTAAGAATGGACAAACAGGACAAAACAGAGACACAACTGAGTGTTCTGCCACTAAGGTGAGACAGCTAATGCACACTTAGAACAGATTTGTATTGGTTGCATTAAAAACTAGATTATTAATTCATCCGGTTAAAAGGCAATGCAGTAAAATTGCATTCACAATTTCAAAATTAGACAGGTGGGACACATTTGCAAGCGCAGATTTTTTAGTTAGCTTGCTAGACTCTGCTTACTATTGTTACTATGATAACGTTCATTTCTGACTTGCACATTGTGAGACCCCATACGTCTGATGCATCAGTCTTTTGCTAAGTGAACATAAGACCAACCTGTAATTCTCAGATTTGACACTTCCTGGCCATTTGACCTTAAAAAGATGTTAGTAGTTTGTACCTTCATTTTTCCTTCTGTAAGGTAGGGCTGATGTTTGCTCGCATTTTCAAAAGGGATTCTTGGACTTTTTTAAAACAAAGAATAATCTGCAAGTCTGTCAGTCATAACCTGTTCAACACTACAGTTTCTGTGAGTGAATTCTGTAATCTGATTTTCAATTTCTTGAATAATTTCCTCTAGTTAGATTTCTTCTCTTTCCTTCCTCACTGTGTGCTTTGTTCTCTATATTTTTTAAAAAAGAAATGCAATTAATAAGTGTCTTTCTATTTATTTTCAGCTAGTGGAACAAAACGGCCTTTGAGCTGTTTGTCTGCAACATCTCAGCACACACAACCTACGTAGACGAAATTTTCCCTAGTATTTTTCAGAAAATCATTTGAACTTTATAGAATTTCATCTTGATAGCGTATTAGTGCCCTTGTTGTTGCACATTCACCACATGTTTCTCTTCTTTGAACATCAAATGTCATCACTGATGTCATACGTGTTTGACAGAGTAAAAGAAGGAGTTAGCTCAAGACATTATTACAGGCCTAGCTTTTGGATTTCTCTGGAAGAAAAAGAAAGGGTTGCATCTTTTCTGCACCAGTATTTCTCCATGAATCAGGCACATGAAAGTACAAGTTATCTTATTGTCTTAAGGTTCTTTCCAACCCCAACTATACTATGATTCTATTTTATGTTTTACTATGCCTCATATACAATCTGTCTGTGGGAAAATCTTTTCTGCTGCCTATCTTGTGTATTTTGCTCAGACTGCTCAATTATTTGTGTCTCTTTTTAGGACACACATATGGAAATCCTAATATAAATCTGTCACCACTGACAGTATGAATCTGGACGTTTTTAAGTTTTTTTATGTCTCAACTATCTTAATTTGAATTGGGCTACACAGCATTTCAAACATCAAGAAACTTTCTGATTTTCTACTTTTCTAATATATAGCAGCATTATTCAGGGGGTTTAGTACATTACACTAATACTATGCTATTTCTTCCTACTTTAAAAGAAAATGCAGTTGTACATTGAAACAATAAGAAATATTCCCAGTGTTTTAGTCACACCTTCTGCAGGTGTCTTTGAGTAATCTTCATTCCTAAACAGGATGAGAGATTTCTCTCTCAATAAGATTTGGTGTTAACGTAGAGCTCTTTGATTTTTTTTTCCCCTGCTAAATAAATGAAAAGTTAGGAAGAAAATGTATTCTTTTTAAATAAAAAAGGTATTTTCAATGAGCAGGGAAAAAAAAAGTCCAAACTATAATCTCTTTCAGAAAATACAGCATAGGTGATTTTTGTCACATATCCTGCTGAATCAGGTCCTCAGCTGTTCTGAGAATGACAGTGTGATTGGTACATTTCTGTTTTCTTAGGGCACAACTGCTTTTCTATAATTTGCCTGAGATCTATGAAAATTGAAGCGTTCTTCTTCAGTGTTGCAAATAACAGCAAGGTGGACATAGATCATCCAGTCCTGAAGACTGATACGTGCAGAGCGCCCTTTGTGTGAACTTCTGTCTAAGATATTATGGAAGATGCCCAGGACAGAGAGTCAACAATCTCTCCTTTAATTCTGGCAGTAATGTTGAATAAGTAGTGACTTTTTAAAGTTCTTTTGATATCTGGGCATCCTCAGGCCTGCAGGATGAACTCGTGTTATGCCAATACAGTGTCTCACCCTGTGCCTCATTTGTTCATCATACTTGTCACCAATTCTTTACCAAAAAAACTTTGGACGTATGCCTACTGTTTTTGATTCTTTTCCTAGCACTATGAAATACTGCCATCTCTGAGCAAGGGGGACTAGAGAGTAGTACCTGTCAGGTGCTGATAAAAGTCTAGACACAGCTTAGATTTTCTGGTCAAGGCCGTGGCATGTAACAAACTAGTCACCTTCCCAGGTGTTATATTTGAACAGACTGATCATGCATCCTTTGCCACAGTCTACTACTAGTCAGCAGGAACCTAGACATGCTAAACTGTGAGTACCAGACTCCACTATTAGCAAGAGAGGTGTATCTGGCCAGTGCATGGAACTACCCATGATGGGGTAGAGTCAGGGTTAGAGATTCTCATCAGGCAGATCCCTCAGCTCTAAAACTGCATACAAAATTCCTACATTCTCATTTCTGTTATTCAGTGACTCAGACTACAAGAAAGGCTTATATCTCAGATGTCTGCCACCTAGATTTCCTATTTTTATTCTTTTTTTTTTTTTGCTAAATTGGAAGTTAAGGTCAAGAATAAATGGACGGGCATAAGAAGTGTCTATATGGATGTTTCCACAATGAGATAAAATTTTACCTAGCAGAACATTCGTCAAACTTCTGTATGCAATTCTTTCCACCTGTAGCTCTAACTCTCTCCCCAGTCTTTATTAATGTTCAGGTCCTGACCAGCTTAGGAGGTCAGTGTCAAAGGCTCTTCGCCTGTCACAGCCAGCTACCTTTGCCAAAGCAGCCACAGACCGGTGTCATTTCCATCTTTCTCTGCTGGCCAATGAAGTTCCCATGAACATGTCACTCATTATAACTCATCAGATTCAGGTATTCAACAACATAACGTCTCTTGCCATCAGTGGTCTCTTGAGTCTGGGTTGCAGAACACCAAAAATCCCCATCTCCTACCTCTGGAAGTTCTCTAGGTGAGCAGATCCTAGACCATCACTAGAACTAATGTTATGATCAATGTGCAATTTCTAATACTTCTTACTGGCATAGTCTGGAGTTCTTTGCTTAATGCCCAGGGAATACCCATATACTGTGGTAGCCCCTGTTATTTCTATCTGTAAAATATCACAAGAAAGTCTCATTTACTGAGTGACATTTGGCTAACTGCATATGCAAAGCTAATCAAAACTGTGCTGCTCAGATATACTGCTTCTCACGAAGCTATACAGTATAACCTGAAACAAAATGGCAGTCTTCATCATGCTATCATAGACACTAGATTTCCAGCCTACATGAAGTTACTTGGTGCAGAATTCATACTCAGCCAAAAGAATGAGTCGTTTTGGTGGAGATATCTTCTTATACAGCTAGACCCAGAGCTGACTCTTCAAGCTGCAAAGAGAGGGAGGAGTCATGAGAAGTACCTAAATGGGAAGTGATTCATACTGCCAGCTTAATAAAAGTACACATTTGCCTTCTCACTGGATTTAAGGAAAGACTGGAAAAACTTTTACGTGGGAAGAAGTCAGGCTTGATAACAGCTGGTACGGTTGGAAGATGCTGGGTATAAGGTTGTGGTTCAAAAGAAAACTTGAATAACAACTTCGAAAAAAGTTGCCACAGACACCTGAGGGGCTCATGGATCAGCTATGTGGCACAACCTGAGAGGAGCTGTTAGCAGCTGAAATCAGCTGCTCTTTTTCTGAAGTAGAAGCTGATGACTGGATTACCAGAGCCAGTCACTTGAATTTTTAAGGCAAAATCGTGAAACAAATATGACGCAGGGACCACAGGCTGAAGTTTTACTTATTTTTCCCACATTTCATATGGCAAAAATATAAAATTACAATAACTGTAGCAGGGGCAGCATTAAAGTGTTTTTACAGAACAGTAAAAAATGGATGAAAACCAGTTTGGGCCCCAAAAGTTCTGCATTTTTTTGGCACTATCCTTTGCACTATCAAGTGCACACTGAGGGAAAGTCTGTTTAGAAGTCACATATTAAAAATGTTTGCATGAAACAGCATCTGTGTTAGTCTACAAAAGAAAGACCACAATAGATCAGCCTTCTTCAGGAGGACATCTGACCAGGAAATGACACTGCACTGACTGCTTCTTGCTTGCTTTTCACAAAGTAAAACAGGACAGCTGTTCGCAGCTATCTCATGTCTGATTTATGTCCACTCCCAAAACAGCCTTTCCACTTTCCTGGGCGAATGATATTTCATCATGAGTATGCATGCAGATTAGGTATTCTGGGGGACTTTTTTTGGACTCTCTCCAGTATCTCCAACTGGAGATATGCCACTGCATTACTCAATAAGTGTACTGGCTGATTGATCAATTGTAGCTTTGGCTTTAATGACTCATTTGTCTGTGTACTAATTCTTACTCTCTTCTCCTTAGCTTGGTCCCTGACAGTTGTTAATATTAATCAGTTATTATATATATTGCCTGACCACCATTCCCAACCTACCTTCCAGGCAACAAATTATTCCCTAATTCATTCACAGCATGATATATTTTCCATTTGAATCAATGATAGCATGGGGAGGCTATTGATGCGAACAGTAACCTAAAGATGCAACAATTTTATGTTTTCTTCCAATCACCGCTTTTAAAATTCTTTTTAAATTGGATAGCCTTCAGCACCAACTAAGAAAGCCACCTAGACTAAAATAAATGAACAGAAACGCCACCAGGTGACTTCTGCTTGAGCCTCTAAGTTGTTGGGTTTCTGCAGCTGAAGGACAGAATTCAGGTTTCACTGGAAACTGTTAGTTTAGTTCACACAGTAGTCCAGTGATCTAGCATGAAGTGTAAACATTCTTGATCTGAACACAGTTCAGAACAGCCTGGCATTGATTTAATGTAATAAAGTTCTGTAAAGCTGATGTGGATGGACACTGGCACTTTAAGAAATGTTGACTCATAGATAGCTGCTTGTTGCAGGAAAAAAAAAAAAAAAGAAAAAGAAAAAAAGTAGTCCTTTATATGGAAATAAGACCTGCATTTGAATATAATAAAATAGTAGTTAAGGCTCATCCACATCAAGTATCACAATATAACAAATAGCATGGTGATTTGCCACTGTAGCCTTGTATAAGTAACTACCTTGGTATTTGACTCAACATAATAACACAAAGCAGCTGCTATTGACATTAATATTTTATCCCAAATCACAACAGGATTTCCAACATGCCCAACTTCCTAGCAGCAGCCGTTAGGGAAAGTAACCTATGATTAATTTCAACAGTATGTCAACCTGTGATAAAAGAAAGTGAGCCCCCAAACCTAACAGGCTTATACATTATGAATGAGTATGTGTGTAAAACCTGCTGAGACACATGATTTAAATGAACTGACACATGGGTGTGCCAGCCAACTAGGAATTGCAGTGTAGGAGGTCTTTCTGAGAGCTTGCAGCAAATGTTATTGTAATACTGTTGGGCTGCCTTGGGGGCTTGGAAAAAGCTTAACATATCTTTGCAGACTGAAAACAATGATAAGATGAATGAGGTATAACAGTATCTTAAGAAGGAAATCTTTCTTGTGTTTGTTTCCTAAATCATAAAGGATGTGATGGGGTTTTTCTGCAGCAAGAAGAAAAAAAGGCTTTCAAGAAATGGGATAAAGAAGTTTTTCTTCAATGCTTACAGCCACAGGAAGTCCTAGTCTGTGTGAGCTGGGTATACTGATTCTGGTATTTCTGACCAAGACTAACTTCAGGAATAAAATATGAAACTGCAGTAACTGAAAATCCATGCATATGGCAAATGCATTAACATTTAGATGCATCACTACAGTTATATGATATACCTGCTTTGCTAAAATGAGCTCAGTAAGTCATAACCTATTTTCCTAGGTTAGTGACTTTTTCTTCAAAAAAGTAAAACACTTTCCTCTGCTCTGTTCTCATTCTGCCTTAACCCTCATTTTTTTCCTTGTTTTGTGGTGGCCTGACCATTTGATCAGCAAAGCAAAAGACAACTAGAGGGAGATGGGTAGGTGAGTTCTGATCTCCTCCACTTCCTCACCACCCCCAACAGGAAGCATTATGGTATATAAGGGGAAAAGAGAAACTTGTTCAACCTACTTTTATTAAAGTGGTTTTGTGCCACTATGGCTTAAAAAGATTTCTTAAAAATCCACAAGTAACATAAACATTTTCAAGACAGAAAGAGTTCTAGCAATGAGAGCTCTGGATTTCTGGACATGCCACGTTTTCCTATACATAGAAGCTGCGTGTCACTGGCCTCATGCCGTGTGTGTATGTGTGATTTTGACTGTTAGAGAATACTACAGAACGATTGAGACTAACCACTGGCTGAGCTATAGCCACAATTCCTATTACCACCAGAATCTTTGTCATCTTGATTGCTTTTAAAAACCAATGATACTGTATTTGGCTAAGCAGAGATACTCCTGAACAATCCTAGGTGCTCTTTCTGTAAGGTTACATTTGTCTTGCTGAGCTGAAATGGAGTTGATATTCTGTCTTGACAGAGAATAGAAACATTCACCTAAGGAACATTTTGAACTTGTTTATCTTTTACCTTTGCTGCTTTGGTACAGTTCCAAGACTAGTAATAACTGCGTATGTTTTCTGGTTTGATCTTGACCATATACTAGACATTTCAGTATCTGCTACTTTGAGGTAGCATATGAATGATTACTTTTTGTGTGCTGAATTTAGACAGCTTAATTCATCTTTATCTCTTTACATTTCTTGGGAACATTTCTTTTGAAAGTTTGGTTCTCTTATTATATCTGACCTTAAACTTTTCTGATCATCTTTCTTCTAGAAGAAATTATAGTTTCCATCTGATCAGCTGGACTGAAGAAAATTGCTGTGCCTTTGCAGTTTGAGACAGTAAGGTAGATAAGCCATGTTTATGTCTTTTTGATTTAGTGCCTTGGAAAAATAAAACATTTCTGATAAGGTTTCTGTCCATAACATTGCATATAATATTCTAGGATCATTAGAAGCGTATTAAGTTTTATCGAATGTCAGATATTCCCAGAAACTGAAATCAGTGCCATAGCTTGTCCCATATTTTAGAAAGAAAAACACGCATCCAGTGATATTATTAATGCTTTGGTTTGATATAAACTTTACTACCAAGCCCATTACTATTAGCTGAATTAAATAATTGTCTTTGACAATTTTAGATATATTTGAAATCAATATTATATGTTTTATGACTGGTATATTTCTGCCAATGTACAAGTTATCTTATACAAGTCGATGAATTAAGGAAAATTAATGTCAGTACCTACATATCACAGCCATAAAACCACGCTCCTTGTGTTAGAGAACACTCCTTGTGTTAGAGGAAACTGTGTTATCTGATCTGCTATAATTATACATATCTCTCTCCAGCAATTGCTCAAGAATAATATCTTGTCATTTTTCAGAGCCACTCTTACCATTATGTCATTTTGAATAGCAAGAATTTATCTCAGTCTTCTTTCTCTCACTTCAAAGTATCATAAACATGATATCCTTCCTACAAACCAATCAGTTAAATGAAGTGCTAGCTGACTTCTCCATTCACTGAGATATTTTCAGTTTTTTTAAGACAGCATCTTGTAGTTCAAGTCCTTTCTTAGCAGGGTGATATATATAATTTAGTGCATGCGGCAAAAGTCCTCTTTCTCATGTCTCTCTTTTATCTGAGAGTAGTAGTTAAAGGGTTTTTTTTTTAATTTCTTTTTTTTTTTTTTTTTTTTTTTTGCGGGGGTGGTGTTTCGGTTTTGTTTGCTTGTTTTTTGTTGTGGGTTTTTTTGTGGGGGGCATTTCCTGTTGTGGTGGAGTTCTTTTATGTGTGGTTTTGGTTGGTTTGTTGGGTTCTGTTTGTTTGTTTCTTTGAAATATCAGAATTCCTTGGTATACTCACAGCTTTTCAAACTATCTTTAAACTACCTGTCCAATTATAACCAGACAAAGAGGATGATTTCAATTTGTGCACAGCCAAAAATTATTTCAATTCAAAACTACAGCAGAATCTATTCACAAATTTCAGAACTGCACAGATTAGAGTACAAATATAGACAGTGGTTTTATTTTCAGTGTCAAGCAGAAAAAAAGAAGATATCTGAGGATTTCTAACAGACTGAGACAACTAATATATGATTATTGGAAATGCCTAGAAGGAAATTATGTTTCTTATCATTTGGACATCCAGAGGAAGTTGATCTACTTATTTTGGAATTATTTTCCTTCTCACTCCTTACTCATACTTTAAGTGTTTCAAATTACTGTGAGAATATGAACACTTATTCTGACTTTCAGTTTGTCATTATCCATTTACTAAAACTAATCTAGAGCTACAGAATGCAACACACACATCATTCAAAGAACTGAAACATTTCCCTGGTGCCATTATCTGATTTAGGACATTGGGAGACAGTCAAGAAAAAAACAGGAAGAATAAAATCAACATCTGAACTTCATGATTGTCTTGGGTTCAGCAGTAGCAGTCATTTTTCTCCTTCTTAGTAGCTGGTGCAGTGCTGTGGTTTTGACTTACAGCCTGGGAACAGCACTGATAACACCAATGTTTTTAGTTGCTGCTCAGTAATCCTTACTCTGACCAAGGACTTTCTGAGTCTCATGCTCTGCCAGGGAGGAGGGAAAGCCGGGAGGAAGCAGAGTCAGGACACCTGACCCAAACTGACCAAAGAGGTATTCCATACCTCAGCACATCATGCCCACTATATTAAGAGGGGGCAGTTACCTGGAAGGGTTAGATCACTGCTCAGGTCAGGCTGGGTATTGGTCGGTGAGTGGTGAGCAGTTGTATTTTCCTCCCTTGTTATTTCCCTTATCATTATTATGATTGGTGGTAGCAGCAGTGGTTTGTGTTATGCCTTAGCTACTGGACTGTTCTTATCTCAGCCAGTGGGAGTTACATTCTTTTGATTCTCCTCCCCATCTCCTCTGGGAGCAGGGCGGGAGGAAAGGGGGGGTAAGTGAGAGAGCGGCTGCATGGTTCTGGGTTGCCGGCTGGTCTTAAATGTCAACAAAAGAAGTTTACTGTAATACTCCTGATTTCAGGTTTTGGCTATATAACTCCTGTAATAGAAAAAGGACTAGTTAAAACCTGAAAAGGTCCTTTCCAGTCTTTTTTTCTGTAAGTTTTGCATGAGCTTTTATCAAACCAGAGAAAGAGGAATGATAGCATTTTTTAGCTGTAGAAAGACAGAAAGGTTGAGAAATCCATGTATAGAATTGAAAATATTTCACAACCTTTTCAATAGAAGAGAGATCATGAAGAGAAAAAGTAAGAGAAAGGGGCATGTGGTCTTTAGCAAGGCACCTCACAAGGGAAGCCTAATTTTCTGAGGTATTTCCCTAACATGGAAGCTGAAGTTCCATCTATACTGCTAAATAAAAATCCAGGGATTGATCTTTTGCTGAAAGGCAGAGTGCTGCCAGCTGGCTGTGGTCCACAGTGTTTAGGTCTATCGACCTCTGTAAGAAATTTGTCTTGGAAAGAGCAAGCTGCAGTATTCCACAAAAAGAGCCAGGAAGTGCTGTTAACAATTAGGCAGTAAGGATGCTATGGTCCAGTACTGACCTCAGTCTCTGGCCCTTTTGCAATATGTACAGAGGTATCCAGAGAGATCTTTAGCCTGGCTTTATCCATTGTGAGCCATCTGACTCTCCAGATGAAAGAAAAACATTTTCAGAGAAGATCACTATCAGTGGTATATACCTAGCTCTGGTTTGAGAGTCTGGGTCTAATGAACTACATTAATTAGAATAAAAATGAAATTTCTGTATTGTTTTGATTTTAACTTAATCTCAGAAATGTTACTCATGACCTTCTTGATTTACAATGTTGTTTTTCTGTGTTCTTATTGTTTTCACTCTTACAAAACAGATAATGTTGAGAGACTTGAGCTGACTCCATGCTTAGGTATATATTTGATTTTCAATTCTTCTCTTGAATGTAACAGGAATATTAAGAAATATTAAGGGCTTTGCTGGATTGGGTCCAAGATTAATATTGCTAGATAGATTAAGCTATTTTTAACACAAGCTTTCGTAGTCTTTGTAACTTTGAAAATGAACATCAGCCCCGGGTAAGTAGGCTACAGACATTACACAGTATACCGCAGCAGGAAGGATAAGTTGAAGGTTGTCAGCTCGCCTAAAACTAAACAAAAACAAAAGGCTGCTCCTAAATGATTGAAATAATAGGACTGTCATGGATCTCAAATCCATTTTAATCCTCTTTGGCAGCATAATACTTTCCTAAAGCCCTATAATCAAAGGATGGGGAAGAAAATGATTAGGTTTAACATATAGATTTGAACTTGGACCCCTACGTGTTTCATACATAATTAAGCAGATGCACTTTTTTGTACGTAGTTTTATATATAAGAAAATACACTATCTATTTGAGACTTTCATTTGGTGATTCAGTAATTTTTCTTTTTTTCTGTGTTTTTTTATTTGTTTGCAAAACACCTTCTTTTACCAGCATTTTCCTTCTGACAAAACAATGCTTCCCATATTTTTCTGAAGAGCTGTGCTCTCTAGTGCTAGCTATGGCAAGTTGATTGTAGGCATATATTACAAAGCTAGATCTTTCAAAAGGAGAATTTTATTTCTCAGTCTTGAAAATTGTAGTTTTGGTAAATTTTTATTAAGGGTCACAGATTTTATTATTAAAGGCTTGTGATCAATCAGGAATAGGGACACAATGCATTAGGTGCTATATAATGCCTTTCCTAACTTTATTGCAGTCCAAATAAACAAGAAAAGAAAGATCAGAAAGAACTGAAGAAAACAGACTGAAAGCTTAGTATTGCGGCAGACAACATATATATATATATAATTTCAGGAAGGGAAATTGTAGGAAATTGTTAGTTAAGTGTTTAAATAAGGTAAAAGGAGGAGGGAAAACAAATTAAAGAAGAAAATGGTAGAACAAGAATGAAATAGGTCAGAAAGGGACTGCTGGAGTGAAGCCAAACTTAAGGTACTCTTAGAAGAGGCATCAGGGAGAACTGGACTGAAATACGTCAGCACAGCACAGTGGATCAGCCCCCACCAGACTGCAGACTTTAAGTTTCTGCTTTATCTGTTAGTGCACTCCTAGATCAAATTGGGAAGGAAATAATTCTTCAGCCTTTCAGCTTTTGAATTGCCTATGTGTGAAATATAAAGACATTCAAATGTCCTTATATTAGAGGGGAAATCATTGAGGTCAGTTCTCCACAATATTAATTAACTTTTTTGTTTAGCCGTTGACAGTTCCAGTACTGAAAAGCATCATACTTGCCTTATGTGTAGATGTATAAAGTTTACAAAACTATCCACATACAATGCTTTCTTCATGATCAGATGTGTGCACCAGATAAGGAACTTGGGAGAAATTTCATGATCTGCTTCTTAGTACTTATAAAAATATTTCTAGTAGATGTAGCTCTTTGAATTCAAGGATCACCTGCTGAACGCTCAGGAGCGATACATCCCTACTAGAAGGAAGTGTGGCAGGAGGGCCAGGAGACCCCCTTGGATGGGTAAGGAGCTGCTGATGAAAATTCAAAGGAAAAAGGAGGCTTACAAAAGGTGGAAGCAAGGACAGGTGGCCTGGGAAGTATACAGGAATGTTGTCTGGGAAGCTAGGAACCAGGTTAGGAAAGCTAAGGCCCAGGTTAGGAAAGTTAATTAAAATTGGCTAGGGGTGTTAAGGATAACAGGAAGGGATTTTGCAGGTACATTGCAAATAAAAGACAGGCTAGGGACAACATGGGCCCGCTCCAGAAGCCATCGGGAGGACTGGCTACCCTGGATTTAGAGAAGGCTGAGATTCTTAATGACTTCTTTGCCTCAGTCTTCATCAGCAAATGCTCTGACCACACCATCCAAGTCTTGGAAGGCAGACACAGGGACAGTCATAATGAAGACCCTGTGCCCACTGTAGGAGAGGGTATGGTTTGAGACCGTCAGGAACCTGAATGCATACAAGTCCATGGGACCTGATGAAATCCATTCACGGGTCCTGAAGGAGCTGGCAAATGAAGCTGCTAAGCCACTGTCCATCATATTTGAAAAAATCATGGCAGTCAGGTGAAGTTCTCAGCGACTGGAAAAAGGAAAATACAACCCCTGTTTTCAGGTAGGGGAAAATGGATGAGCCAGGGAACTACAAACAGTCCGTCTCACCTCTGTGCCTGGCAAAATCAAGGAGCGGATTCTCCTGGAAGGCATGCTGAGGCACATCAAAACCAACAAGGTGCTTGGTGACAGCCAGCATGGCTTCACTAAGGGGAAATCCTGCCTGACCAATCTGGTGGCCTT
>JAOEHY010036872.1:63118-95452 GCA_025447955.1 Psilopsiagon aurifrons | reverse complement strand
CAGCATGCCTTCCAAGAGAATCCACTCCAAGATTTTGCCAGGCACAGAGGTGAGGCTGACTGCTCTGTAGTTCCCCGACTCATCCATTTTCCCCTTCTTGAAAATGGGGGTTATATTTCCCTTTTTCCAGTCGTTGGGAACTTCAGCTGACTGCCATGATTTTTCAAATATGATGGACAGTGGCTTAGCAACTTCATTTGCCAGCTCTTTCAAGGACCCGTGGATGGATTTCGTCACATCCCATGGACTTGTTTACATTCAGGTTCTTAAGATGGTCTTGAACCAGATCCTCTCCTACAGTGGGCCCAGGGTCTTCCTTCGTCTTCCTGCGTCTGCCTTCCAAGACTTGGGTGGTGTGGTGAGAGCATTTGTCTGTTTATGTCGTTAGCCCCTGAAGAACTAACATGGTAGTGAGCTGCTGTCAGTATTTCCATTGCAAGAACTGATTAGGCAGACCTTCGCTCTCCTTGTACATGGGGTAACCAAGAGAGCCGGATGAAAGTATGTTTCATAACTCTTATTACTCAGAGTTGTTTGATTAGCTAACAAATACAACATCTACTGCTTTCTAACCCTCTAAAAGTTAAAATATTTAATGAGGGATTAATAGTTTCTGTAAAAGCTGCTAGTCTGGAAGCCCCAGAATTAGAAATGCGTGTATGTAGAACTGACTTATTTGTAGGCAGAATTAGTTATATACAAGCGTTTCTTTCTTGACCTCTTTTCCTGGCTTTTTTTTTATTAATGTGACCTCTAATGCATTTCCAAGGAAGTACATGCCTGCAGTATTCCCTTAATTGTTCTCTAAGTCTTGCTTATCTGCAGTATTCCCTTCTTTAATTTTTCTCTAAGTATTGCTTATCTCATCTTTGATGTGATTCTCATTTCCAATAAATGTAATCTTATGGTTTATTCTAAAAACTTCCCATTCTTTTCTTTCCAATGTTCAATTCATCCCTTCTTATTTCTCTGTATATAATTTGCCAGCTGGTGTTTATGCTAGCAATTCTAATGTGACTGAATTCAAAATTAGTCTGTTGAGTGTCATACTTATCTTCCTTCCTCATCTTTTTCCTACCACTGTGTCAGATTTTTCAGGGAATAAATGGCAGATGAAGTGCCTCACTTTATGAAAATGGGAAAATACGGGGAAAAAAAACAAAACAAAACAAACAAACCAACCTCCTCTTGCTTCATTCTTTGGTTTAAAATACAGTTTCAAAATGCACATCCTTTCTCTGTATTTCTTTTAACTATTTAGTTCTTTATGTATACTTTTGTGTCTAGATAAAAATACTGTATACCTTTTAACTATGGTTTACAAAATAGGATTTTTTTTTTCTTGGTTTATGCCTTAAGGTCTTTACCTCTCTGCCTACCTTGACTTCTGTGTCACTGTGCAAAATTAAATATAATCTAGATGATGTAGGATGTAGGTCATTCTAAAACCAACCAACCAAACAAACAAAACCAGCAGATCCTGAAAGCACCCTGCAGAGGTGATACTGCATGAGTGTATACTCAGTCAGCAGCTAGGCAAACACAGGAAGTGTAGGGTTGTTTTCACATAGGTAACTAATTTTTTTGTTTTAAACCTTCCAGGTCAAATTACCTGTCTAATTTAAAGAATATTTTTTTCTTTGTAGTGATTTAATAACACCACAGTTTTCTAAGGTGGATAATCAGAATTCTACAGTTTTTCAGCATAAAAAATTAACTGGTGATATATCAAAGAAAGGGATTTTGAGGAGAAAGCAACTGCACCTTAATGAATGCCTTACAGCTATGCTAAAATGCATGATTATCTGGGCCTATGTCTATTCAGTAGCCCAGCAACAGTAGGACTAGGTCAGGGGAAATTGGCTTTCAAAATAATTCATTTACAGGCAGGGTTTTTTTCTCTTTTGCAAGAAATTGAGTCTTTGAAATGCATTGTAAAAAGTCCTTTTTGGTTACAGTGTTATTAAAGTCACCATTCCTTTTGTTAACAAGCTACCAAATTTGTAACCAAGGAAACCCAAACACAGGACAAACACTGCTTTCTCTCTTATGCTATAAGACTATGTTTGTGTAAAAGACCTTAGCAGTTACTGTGCAGCACAAAGCAGAGTAACATTGCTAAGGGTTTGGTTTGGGGTTTTTTTTAGATTTTTCTCACAAACCTAGAGCTAATTAATTAAAGTAATTAAAAATTCTGTTTCCATTAAAATCCTAATGGTCTTCCCACCACCCTTTACTCACCTAAGCCAAACATAAGATCTGTTACAGAGAAAGCAAAGGATAAAGTTTGCTCCTACCTGCTTTTTCCAGTATTTTATAGGTATTACTATTTCTTAATTTTTAATGGTACAAGATTTATTTTAGTTACATAGGAAATGGCTAAAAATGCTCCACTTAACAGTGATAGCAGAAATGTGAACACGTGCTTCAGTAATTGATTCTGTTTGGTAGCAGATTCAATATAATTAAGCATTAATGTAATTGTAAAACCTTTATTTGGCCTGGTATGTCTTAGACATGAGGCAGTAGGGCAGCTGCGACTGGGGAATCACTGGCAGTTATTTTGAAGGTTTTATGATGATACGTTTTTTATTTGGCAAATCTTATTCGTAAGGAGAGAAGAGGGGCACTGAGGAATACTGATTGATAGGTTTTATTTTATTATCTGATATATTATTGGGAAAACTAAGTTTCTGAATTCTACGCTAAGAAGAAAAATGACAGAAAAGATAGCGTAAGCGAGAACGGAATATACAGAAGTAAAAGATTATTTTAAAGCCAGAAGATGTCATTATGATCATCTAGCGTAATCTGTGCCTCCGAAACTGTGATTTCACTGACCCCATTGATGCTACGTTTTCAAGATATTAATAAAGAGTTGCTATTGCAATTTAAGTGTTTTCAATAACTGTTCCTTTCCTTTACATAAATGCTAATATATACTGTTGACCTCTGTTACTACATAGCATTTTCAGTAAATCCAACATCAAGTATTTAAGCTCCTGCATAATCACTGGAGAGAGATAGGTGTCTACCCTATGACTCTTAAACTTCAGATGGTCTGGATCATTTTGTAGAAACCTCCAAAGATACTTGCTTTTCCCTGTCAATTATGACAGGAACTTAAACACTTACACCGGAAAGATGTGTTCATTATCCACTAATGGGAGCCTTAATGGAAATATAATTGTTATACTGCACCATATTCTGACTCTAGTAAAAGTGAAAGTTTTAAAAATGTTTTTTAAAGGGGAGGTATGAAGTTGGGATCTTGTTAAAGAAGTAGCATTCACAGGGTTTTGCCTGTTGGAATTGCAGTTTAGCACAACAATTTAATTGCCTATTGTTTGTGTTCATTTAAAGGGTATCGTTGCACAGTCAGCAAAATCTAATGACTGTATCCAACCTTGGTGTTATCTTTGGACCAACTCTGATGAGAGCCCAAGAAGAAACCGTGGCTGCTATGATGAACATCAAGTTTCAGAATATCGTCGTTGAGATTCTGATAGAGCATTATGAAAAGGTAGAAAGACATTATCTGACTGTTTTGTGATGAAATGGAACTAAGATCTCATTTTCATTACCATCATTAAGTTCTTAAGAATAAGAAATCCAGCATTTGTAGAAAGGCATTGATAGAAAGGATACCTTCTTCCCACCCCATGCTATGAGTCTGCATTCCTGGCAAGTCTTTTGTCACTGTGAAAGGTACAGATCCAGGGTATAATCTTCCACACTTTGAAGGAGTTGCTCTGTATCTTCAGTTGCTTTCTGTAGATCTGTGTCCTTATATCAAGAAGCAGAATGAGAAGGTCGTAAGTTTGTTCCGAGCACTTCCATTTCTCTCATGCTAGCAGTGTATGAAGGTTCACTCTGGGTGAATGCATGGATTCTCCCCTGAGTGCATCAGGTCAGAATCTTTCGGACCATTGCTGTCTGCTGGGAATACACCAGCTCCACAGTAAACATCTAGTTCCTCCAAACACCGTGAAACCCCACTGATCCTTCAGTTTCTCTTTTCACAAGCAATATCAATATGGATCCCCAGCAGAATCCCATATTTCCATGCATTGTGTCATTTTTCCTTAGTTTAGATATTAAATGAAAAGTAAAAAAGCTGAAAGATAATGCATCTTAGGGGAGGTTTTTTATTCCTAGTTACAGGTTTTGTGCCCATCATATCTTTGTGATTTAAAAGTTTCTGAATACTCTGGAACATTCAGCCCTCTCTAGATACTCCTCTGCTTTGAAGAAAGGCAGATCTGTGACTGCTTGGTTTATTTGATTTTCCCCAAAGAGATCAGTCACAGCAAAGGTCCATCTCAAACTCTTTCCTGTAACATTGAATAAAAACTGATTCAGGGCTTGCAAAAATCCATGAAATCTTAAACTTACTTTCATTCATTACCATTGCAGGTACCAGCTTCCCTGAAAAGTCTCCTTTTTTATTTTATTTTAAATTAGTCGATTTCAGAACTCAGCAGAACAGTCAAGAACTCTTGTGGTCATCAAAAGAAATTCTATTTTGGGGATTTTTTGTCGACGTATATCGCCTCTCAGATGACTATCAAAAAAAATGAAAAACATTTGTGTTTCTTTCATTTTATATTACTCAGCTAAGGGGTAGTTCCTGGTCAATACCAGGATCCCTTGCACTGTCTGATCAGGAAGCACTGACAGTACTGTTTGGTGTCATCAGTTTTATTTCTTAGTAAGTTGTCAAAATTGGTATGATACGTATAGCCTCCTTGACTTAACTCCAAAATACGTATATTATGGATTTCCAACACTGAATTTCTCCTCCAGAAGATTAGGAGCTCATTCAGTACAAAGACCATGGTTGCAAAATCAAAATCACCCTTGCTCTATTTCTCTGTCTGCAGACTATTTTATTTTATTTTTTTATTGATATGCTACTCACTAATGCCTAATACAGTATTAATGTACTTCAGGAGCATTTCAAGACGTCCATTTTCTACCTTGGAAGTGTATTTCCTTTCTTCCACTTGTGTGAATGGCATGGAGGTATCTTTTCATTGCTCACTTCATCCACTTCTAGGAGTGCTCTATTGAGAGAGAGTCCAGAAATCCTTTTGGAGATGTGTTTTGGCATTGCATGGTATTTAGCCTACAACATTTGGTTCTGCGGAGATTGTACACTTGTTATTCCTCCAGTAGCTTATTCAGGCAATCTATCTCTGTCAAACTTCATCTCCATTACACAGAATTCCACTTCCTTCCACAGAATGCCATAAGAGGTACTCAGTAGAGTTTGAAGTCTACAGTAGGATGAATAAGTGAGATAGAAGATCTGAAATTAAAACCTGCAAATCTTCTGGACATATTTTTTGCTTTGGTCATCCTCCACAGCAATTATATTTACAAGAAGATTTTTAGGGTCTCTGCTGCATGTGTCTTGGATATTGCAGAACAAATGATACGAATTAAAATCAAGAAAATTACTGGATCTTCTGCTTTGCTCTTGCTGGCAGGCTTGCCAAATTTAACTGCAAAGAGTTCTTTAAAACCTCATGTGTACCTGTATCAGACTGCAGTAGTCAGATACCTTTAAAAAAACGAGGCCTTTCTGCAGCAATGAAGCACAAAATCGACCAGTGGTATGCAAAAGATAAAAACCAGGAGATGTTCAAAACATAAAGATGTTCCTCATCAAACTTGAATTGTTTTGCAAAATAAAGTGGTTTTCTGAAATACAAACTGGATTCTAGTAAGTTATGACTATGACACATTTCTGTGGCATACAAAAGCTTTCACGTGAACACAGAGAAAAACTGCAATCTTCATAATACTTTTAAAAGTATATTACTTCTGGGGCAGAAGTTCTAAGCATCTGTTGTGTGCTTTCCAATTTAGACTGTTAATTACGTCTTAAGAAGGGCTATAAAATAAAACTATTTAAACAAATACTTTTATATGACTAGTATGACTTTTAAGTACAGCTCAGTATTCTGGTTCTTGGACTGTAAAATGAGGTCAGAGCAAAGCTCATATTCTGTGAATTTACTCTTTTGTAATGTGTGAGACTATTACAGGATTAATTTCAGGCGCAGTGGTGAGGAAAACAAATGGATTAATAATGCAAGTGTAAGAATACCTCTTTGTTTATGTCATTTTGTCCCTTTTTTTTTTAAATTATGCAGATATTTCACACTGCACCAGACCCCAATATTCCTCTACCCCAACCTCAGTCCCGATCAGGTTCAAGAAGGACAAGAGCAATTTGTCTCTCCACAGGTCCACGTAAACCTAAAGGAAGATATACACCATGTCTTGCAGATCCTGACAGTAAGTTTGTTCTTGTTGACTGGTTATCTTCCTTTTATGTCTTGTCTTTAACTTTCCTGAGTAATATCCATTAGTTATTGTATTCCAATAATTCTAAACATAACAGGTTGGGGTTTCATCAGCTTTTTAACCTCTGTGAGTCACAGCCGCACTGTTTAACGATGATGTTCGTTGCTTCTCTCTGATGAGGAAGGTTGTTTGCTTTTAGGAAAGACGTGTATTGCATGCAGTGTTCAAAAATCATTTAGAATAGCCTTTGTATTCTAACCTAAATGTAGTCCGCTTGGAAACTCAGAAGTTTATTGTACAAAGTTAATCTCATTTGCATGTAAGATGATTAGTAAGGTTGAGAAACTGTAAATAGAATCTTTCCTCTCCTCCTGTAATAAATGTAACTCAGTCAAGGTCAGGACCATTATGTGGCCTTTTTCACATGTGTGAAACTGTGGTCATTTGTTTAAAGCCAGCCATTGCCTAGTTGCCAAAACAAGTGAAACTTTGGGAGTTTTCTGGAATCAAAACAAACACTAACATTTTGGGGAGAAACAGTATACCATATCGTATGGTTTACTGTTTAACAGCAGAGAATTATGTTTATAATTAATTGCTGCTTAGAATTCATTTTCATTTAGGTGTGACTATTAAAAAGTTTCACTTCACTCATTTTCATCTAGCGGGCCATCATTGTTTTACTTACTGGCTGTACAAGTAAGACATATTAAAACTTCATCAAAGATTAAGTTGTTAACAGTTCTGCAATGCAACAGACTTCCAGAAAAACTTCTGAGTCCCTTGGTTCCTTATTGAGATTTACATAAAACTGGTACAGTAAATTAATCCACAGATAAGGTGCATCTGTTCTTGAGGATCTGTTGTAATTCTTAATTTTGTAATGTTAGGAAATGCATCCTCAGTATACTCTTGTACAGGTGCTGCATTTCCCATATGTTTATGTTATACGATTCCTGCCAGTGAGAGTTGAAATACAAAACGATAGCAATAGTGATAGCACTGCCAACATACTGATTGCCAGTGTGAATTGCATGGGATCTTGAGTAAGAAGTTACAGAGTAATCATGAATTACATTACCCAGAGGACAAACTGGGCAAGTTGCAACTGTTTTTCACTGTGTAACTGCAGTGAGTGAATGCGAGCATAAAAAATGGGCATTTCTGTGCATTATTTTGCAGAGCATATGCAAGCTCATGGTAGGGTGTTAGAACTAGATGATCTTAAGGTCCTTTCCAACCCAAACCATTCTGTAATTCTTTGAGTCTTCATTCAGACACATCTTGTGCTGGTGGCTTAATTTGAACTATGTCTGACCAAAGAGCTTTCCACTTGTGCTTTGCTTATTAGCTCAAGCTCAGCACTTGGTTGCGCAGGTTCCAGTTAAGATCTTGATTATGCCTGGAAGGCCGAAACAGAAGCAGAGGTATTCTGCCAGCTAAGTGTCTCTAGGTTGGAGACAGGCAAGAGAGAGCCTTGGCTTCTGGCAGAAGCAATTTCTGAACTACTAAATGGGTTAAAGTCATCATTTAAATGAAGCACAGACATTTAACTGTATTGCAGGAAATTAGGGAATTCTTTATTCTGTAAGAAAATGAACTACAGGTTTCAAATGGTAGAGAATGATAGAAAATTATGGAAAATGCGTCTGACAAATTCAGACGTCAGCCAGTCTTTCAATTTTCAAGGGCCTAATGGTCTGTAAAGGGACAAGATGAGGGACGGTCTAATCTGGAATACCAGAATTCTGACTAGAAGAGGACAAAGTATTTCACACTACTGTACCAGTGTCAGTACTGTTGTCAGAGCCACTCACTATGCAAGGCACTGGTATTTCTGGCCTTCTCTGTAATACTGTGAGGGATTCTGACCACAAGGATATTGTAGCATTTGGAAGAAAAGTAGCTGTACATGGTGATATCATAGAATCATTGAATCAAGCTGTTCGTATGACTGCGGTGTTGTTGAAGAATACATATTCTCTGCTTCTTGTGAAATTTGTGAAATGTGTATGTCTTAGCTTTTGGAAAAAAGTCCTACTAGAGACCAGTGTATGACTACAATAGACTAAATCCAGTCTTCAGAATAATTCAGCCCTCACTATATTATAGGCCAGTCTTTCCTCAGTTCTGGTACATGTTTGTACCGTTATATCATCAGCAAATTACTTATATCATCAGCAAATTACTTTAGGATATTCCTACTTTTTGTTGGAAAAGATTACTGGGAACAAGATCAGTACAAAGATATTTGTGTACATAGGTGGCTTTCTCTAATACCAGTCTAACTGAAGAAATTCATCAAATGTTCAGCATTCAAGTTGCAAGTAAAGGAATGAGTTGTCCTTCTGCAGGATAGATATTTCAGGGAAAGGGATGATGACTGAGAAAATAGGCTATCTATAGACAGACTTTGGACTAGCCGTACAGAGACTGCAGAGATACTCAGCAGCTTGGTGACTGATGTAAAACATTTCTTGTGCCTGCTGGCAATAAAGTCATGCATTTAAGACTAAGTATGACAACAACCACATTTGCCATATCATGGAAATCCAGCAAAATACCACAAAGGTCTTGCAGCTTTGACAATGTTGAATCTTCTAAGGATTATCTGTATTGCAGGCAATTCTTTTAAAATGCAAACTTCTGTGTGAGATAGTTCAGCCTATATCCCGTTGTGTTCAGGAGCTCTAAAGAAATAGCCAGGGAAGGCAGCTCTCCCAGGTTAAAGATAAGAATATGTGTAAAACTTAATGTAACAAAATAGGTATTTTGTCTTGACTCATTGCCTCTGAAACCACAGATTGAGTCTGGTGACAAGTGAAGTTCAAGGAGCTAAAGATGGCATAAGAGAAATGCACATGATTAGAAAATGTAAATTATTTTTTTCTCTCTCTCCCACCCCTCACTCCTCCCTAGGTGACTCCTACAGCAGTAGCCCAGACAGCACTCCCATGGGCAGCATTGAATCTCTCTCTTCTCACTCCTCTGAGCAGAACAGCACCACCAAATGCACACCCTCGCAGCCAAGGGAGAAATCAGGAGGGATTCCATGGATTGCCTCTCCTGCTTCTTCTAATGGCCAGAAGAGTTCAGGCCTCTGGACTACAAGTCCAGAATCCTCATCAAAGGAAGATGCAACCAAAACAGATGTGGAGTCAGACTGCCAAAGTATAGCTTCTGTCACTGGACCAGAGAATGCTTCTCCACCAACAGACCTGACCAAAAAGAGTTCTTGCAGTCTCTCTGGGCTGAAAAGGTCTTCAGCATCTTCCCTTAGATCAATTCCATCAGCTGAAGGTAATTTCCAAGGTCTTTTAGGACACCTGTGTTTACTGTGATGTATCAGAAAACAAGAGTTGCATCTGAAAGCAGCATTTAATTAATTGTATTAATTAGCCTTTTTTTGTTGTTGTTTTGTTTTTTTTTTTTATTTTTGTGGTATGTTCTTTCAGTTTTCAAACTGTTTATGAGATATTTCCATTGTTTGTTATCTGTACTGTTCAAACAGCCTAAAATATAACAGCGTTTCTCAGAATTTAGAATACTCTCCTCATCTAGACCATCTTGTAAGAAGTCTGCTGGTGTATAAGAAGGGTTGGTAGCTATGTTCTGTTTCTTTCAAAGGAGTGAATCCTTGCAATGATTGATACTGATCAAAGCTAGTATTTAAATTTAAAAGCACCAGGCTTAACATATCTAGTAAATAACAGTTTTGTCACTCCTTGTTGGTGTGCTTGTTTGTTTGTTTGTTTGAACTGTATGTCTGAAACCCTGCTGATAGAATGTGCTTCAATCTGCCCTGCTTGCATTATTTGTTATTCAGTACTGCAAGTAGATTACCTTAAACAGGAGATTATGGCTGAATAGTGCTGTATATAGACATGGTGTGCAAAAACTCAGCTTTAGGAGCCCATTTCAGTGCACAAATTAGGATGCCTGTTTTCCTGTTCAGTGAAAGTGGAATGCTGCTTCAAAGAACATCCTCAAAGCATGTAAGCTGAGCCTGTGTCCGATATAAGCCTGTGGACAAGGCTTCTTGCAAGACAGAGAAGCTTGAAAACAGCTTATTAATGTAGACAGTTCTGCTAAATGCTGTTAACTGGAATGCCTGTGAACCCTTGCTGTTCTGAGTTTCTCTGTGAGAACATGGGGTGATATTGCACTATATTGGCAGCTATGTGGAAGTTACTTTAGAAGAAACACCTTGAAGTCAGTATATTTGCAGTAGTTTGTATTATGAAACTTAACAGTCAGCACTGAAACAGTGAGCTCCAGTAGACTGAGTGCCAAGTTTGCCACTGAGCTGTCAATAGTATAAGTAATTCAAGTACAGGTGGACTAAATATGTAGCCACGAGCAAAGCCCTAAAAGTTTAAGAATGTTCTCTCCTCTCAGCCCCCCATGGATAGTACAAGCTTTTTCGTAAGACTTCCATATATGAATTAGTGTTATAGTAACAGTATTAATACTGTAGAATTATATTTACAAGTAACATAATATAGAATAATATTATAAATTAACAGTGTTATTAATACAGGTATTGCTTTTATTTTGAGGGATCTCCTAATAACAGCTTTTAAAGCGTTATTAAGCATCTGTTGTTCTTGGGAATAAAGAAACACAGTTGTTGTCTTGCAGAATGTACATGCAAACAAAGCAGCAATCCACAGTAAGTCATCTTAAAGGCACATGTTGCCATGCCTTATATTCATTAAGAGGACTTCAGTGTGTTCAGTGCAGTCTGTACAGCTGTAGATTTGATTTATCAGGTTACAATAGCAGTTGTTTTAGGCAAATCATGATCATTCAGTTTGAAATATTTTTTAAGATGCAAGAAACTTCTGTGGATACTGAAATGTTAATTCTTACAAATCAGTGAGGCCTGATTTCATAGTAGATGCTGCATTGAGGCAGAATTTGGACCAGATTACTTCCTGAGATGCCTTCCAACATGATTTTTTTTTCTAAAGTTGTATGCACTGTACTACTTTATAAATGTTGTTTATGCTGTCAGTTTTTAGTGACAATACTATCTCGCTATTCAACTGCAATGTCATTTTTAGCTTTCACAATTTTAATGTCATTTCTTCATTCTTATTGTTGTTGCTTTTCTTCTCACTTTCTATCTGAAAGGCTGTTTCTTCTCTCTCTTAGTAAGTACTTTCTCTACCTATTTTGCCTTTTACATTATAGAAACAAAAAAATAAACAAGACAACAAGAACAAAAACTTTCTTTGGTATGTTGCACGTGTTATGAAATAACTTCAAATTACCTTTAATATTCCCTGTATTTTGTTGTTTTCTTTAGGTAACAAAAGCTGCAGTGGATCTGTACAGAGCCTATCTTCAGCAGATACCAAAGATACACCAAAGGCTCTATCAAACCCTGATTTGCCTCCCAAAGTGTGCAGGAGAGCAAGGTTAGATACTGCATCAAGTAATGGCTATCAAAGACCAGGATCTGTGTAAGTCATCAAGGCCCTTTGGAGATTTGTCTTATTACAGTATTGTCTACTATAAAGTGATCCCAGAGAGGTACATAAATAGTTAAAGAAGCATCCATTAATACTTGATTTTAATATTTCTGTATGTGTGAAATTTTTATCTAACTTCATTAAACTGTAAGCAAAGGAGGCACTGCACGAAATCTGTTGAAGTGAGTTAGAAGACTCCCATTGACTTCATTAGACTAGGTAAGGTATATGATAAAGAAACATATCTTTGTAAAGTGATTAGTTTTATTATGTCTGGTTCTTCTGAAATGTAATGTTTAAAGGAACATAAATGCTACTTACTGGCCATGCTGGAATGTCAAGAAGATAATCAGATTTTATTTAAGTGCAGAATTGGAGAAGGGAAAGAAAAAACAAACCAAACTCCTGCTCTGAAATTTCTTCATTTGCTGCATATTAAATAGTTGATTTCTAGCAGGGCTTTTGTTTTGGCTTGATCTTTGGAGGAGGGTAGTTCTAAGCAAAATTTAGTCTGTTGATATTTGGGTTAGCAGTGTTTCTTAGAGCTGTTAGCACAGACTTAAGAGTCAGAAGATTTTTGGCGTAATCTTGACTTTGACCCAGAGTATCTCTTTCCTCATGAACATGATTTCCAGATGCTCAGAGCACCAAGAAATTCCCCAAATACTGCAGGGCTCTATTCAGTCTCTTCACTTTTTAAACTGGAAGGGTTCACTGTAGTCACTTCACAGCCTGCTGTGTCTTAAACAGAGAGTCCTGTGCCACTCAGAGTTCCAGCATGACAGTGACAGACTGTCAGTGAAAGCATTTCCAATATATCTATTGGCCATCTGTGAATATTATTTTAAATATAGGGTGTTGAGATTTCCCTTCCTGACTCAGAAGGCACTGTAGCATGTGGAAGTTGATGGCTCCAGTTATATTATGTCCTTAAGAATGCTGCTCAATAGGGACTTAAATCCAACTTTTGAATTTCCTGTTTCTCTAAGTGAAAAAATAATTTTTAAAAAAAAGTGTCTGTGTCATTAGATGGTTAAAAGAGAACCTAGTCTGCATATTTAATTAGTGAAGTATAAAGTAAGGTGGTGTTTTTATTTTCAGAGTGGCTGCAAGAGCACAGTTGTTTGAAAGTGCTGGCTCACTTAAGCAGGTTTCGTCAGGACGGTAAGTGCTTCATACTGTTTAACAATTTGTAAAATCCTTTCTGTTTTGCTGGCTTCAGAGATTGAAGTAGATATGTTGGAGCTTTGTTCTGTGTCTTTTGGACAGCATCATGTGGAATTTTTGCAATTTATTAAACTCGTCCTGTCTCCAAAAGCAAGCTAAATCTTATAGAGAATAACAGCCAGTCTGGCAGTTCTGTCAGCTGAGGGAACTACAGTAAGAGATATTCAGGTTATTGATCTGCTTAAGGACCCTGCTACTGGAGTAAATTAACAGGATTTAAATCAGGATGCTGTACATAGTTTATACAGCTCTTCATATATACATGCTTTCAACAGAGAAGCAAGCATGTTACTTTATGGTAATTTGTTCATAGGCAGGTCTTGAGTAACAGCTGCTTTAGAAAGTTTAAGATTAACTTGATGAGGGTTTCTGTCTTGCCATCACACCTTCCAGTATATCTATCTGGAGAAGCTGTGGCCTTTTCTTCTTGACAGTGCACAGCAGGAATTACTTACATTTTTCTTTTTTACAATTGTTGCATTTATTTGATGGATTTGATTCATTCTTACTCAGTGAATTCAGAACATTCTGATAAGTGTTCATCTAGGAAGCAGTCGCTTCCTAGATATGTTGCTAACCACCTTACTATTAATAGACAAAAACAGATAATCGAGTAACTGGATGTGGGGAAATGTCTTCTTTTTTTCACTGTCCCTGCATTTCAAGTTCTTTGAGACAGAACGTGTATTTTTGTGCATCACTTCACTCACTGATAGCAGGATCTTACTGGAACTGTCAAGCAAACTGGGGGGAGGTTGGGGAGGAAGTCAAACCATTAATCCAGAAGTAGTAATCCAAAGTAGCACAGCTGTAAAGGGAAGTACCAGTGTATGCTGAGACTTGTGGCAGTGGAATATAGCTGTTCTCTCTGACAGATCTTGTCAGGGGAATGAAAGAGAAAGCTGACCTGCAAAGTCTCACTGATTTTGTTTGAGAGAAGCAGTTTACAGGAATTAAGGCTGTTCTTGTTTTGTGTAGTACTTGAACTGTAAGGTGACCAAAAAAGAAGGTGCCACGGGAGGAAAAAGGAAAAGAGCCGGGCAATAATCTAAGGAAATATAAATTAAGAGACTGGAATGTTCTTAAACCAGTGCCCTAAGCCAAGAGTGATGACTGCGTCACCAGGCCTGCAAGATTTCACCTTTCTACTCTTATTTTTGTATTACTCCCTTCTTGTAAACAATTCCCTGTTGCTGCCTCGGAGCCTGTGCCACCTGTATCTATATATGAAAAGCATGTAAGAAGCAAAAAATCTGACAAAAAATGCAGCAGTTTGATAATGGATATGGAGAGCCAATAACAAAGCCAAAAACGCTGAAAGGTTTATTATCTCTGCTTCAGCCTTCCTAAGAAGGCAGAAGAGCAACAGTAACAAGGGGAATGGAAAATGAGAAGTAAGCAGGCAAAATGAGGAAGAAATAAGAAGTAGCTGAGCTGTTCTTACAGTGCTGCTAAAGTCTGAGTACATTTTTGCAATTTAAAGCCAGCTTTTGCTTACCTCTCATGCGTATTATGAACACGAAGGCTGATTTAAAACCTTAGGATAGTAATTTTTTAGCTCTGAAGAATGTAGAAATTATACTAATTACATCTTGATCCATTCAGTAGAAAAGCTGTAGTCATAACCCTACTACCTAGTGAGGATATGCAGGACAGAGTGTAAGACAGAGAAACTATTTTTAAGCTGTCTGGTTTGATACGAGAAATACTCAAGTCAAGACAGTGTTGAACTCTGTGCAGGAATAATTTACCCTGCTAAAATAACTAGTTTTGAAATTTTAAGCTACTGCTTACCTATGTATTATATAGTGTCTAAGTAGCTTCATTTGTATTTGAAGCATCTGTTGCCTCTTTTGGTCATTTGTACAGTCAACAGATCAAAAGTACCTCAGTCTCACATGTTTTTATGTATTCCAGCAGATAATTTTGCACTTGATGCTTTACAACCACTGTGGCCCAATGTTACTTAGTTCTTTCTTCCAAGAGGTCTTTGCAACCCTGCTTCGTGACTGTATAACACCGCATCTCCGAGTGTGTGTCCCCTTTTTCTTTTTTAATGCTGGGACATTATTTGACCTGACTGTTTTCTCTCCTTGTATGCATGAGTACGTGCCCCAATAGCGCTACCAGCTTGAACAGTTTTGTTTTTGTCAAAAAGGGAATGAGGGGCCATAGTATATGTTTTAGGATTGGACAGGGAATACCAAAATGTTATGCCCTGTCCATCCTGTCCTCTCTTTTTCCAGTTTCAGTTGCTTTGACTTCTCAGTCTTCCCATTCCTTCCCTCCTGACTTCAAGTTTGTTATTCGTCCATCTCCCTCACTGTTGTATTAAGCTAGTGTGTACACTAAGGAAAATCCCTATTGCTAATCTAGTATGCACTTTAAAGACGCAAAGGAGTTTTCTTACCACTTTCACAAATACTGCAGTTAAGTAACAGTCTTAGTGGAAGTCTGAGGTCTCTGTTGCAGCTTCTGTACAAAATCCACCAACACATAACCCCTGACTCTGTTTTCTCTGTTTTAGAGGTACACAGAAAGTCCAGTCTTCTGAAGTGAGAAACTTCATTATAAGAAGTGGAAGTTTCATTAGAAAAGAATACATAGAAAAATTGAGTTGATAACAGTAGAAGGAGTTGATGACAGTAAATGGCTGTAGCTTGGAAGCAGGATCTCTAAGCTTAATGGTTTGGAACATTAAAAAGAGTAGGCTGACAATATGAAGCCCTCTAGACCCATGTTCCCCTCCCAATCATATGATTAAATATGCTTTCCCAGTCATTCTTCTGGTTTCATTTTTATGCTATATTTTGCCTCATCCAGAGCAGACCAGTATTTTCTGCTCACTCAAGTTTGGCTATAAGTCTGCCATTTCCAGGGCTCTATAAACCTTTCTTTTTCCTGTAAGAAGAAATAGAATACTATAAAGTCATTTGAGAGAAGGACTCATGTTTTCCCTCAGTCATTCCTTTTCTGGCCTCTTTGTCTTGCAAGACTGAAAACCCATTTGGGCGCGAGCATAGTTTTAAAACTTATTTATAACTTCTAAAATTATTGGGTTTGTTATTGTTGATATTATTAATGTTGTTGGTGGCATTATTAATGTTGTGATAATGCTGTTGTTATCAGTATTATTAAAAGGGCCTCAGGTGTTATTGACTGCATGTAGGCAAGCAAAATAATTTATGATCTGATCTTTTGGCTACTAGTATAAGTCTATCATTATGGGCTCAAAAAAAAAAGTTGTGGAAAGAAGGAACTTCTAGGAAATGTGGTTACCATTTTCTGAAGTTGTTTTTTTCTCTCTGCACTGAACATGAATCACACTTTTCTCAGATTGTTAGCCTCATACTAAAAGAACCATAATAAATGATGGTGATGTTATCACAATACCTTTTCAGAAACAACCTTGTTTGTGGGGAGGACAGCATTAACACTGCAAGTAAGAATGTCCATTTTGATAATCACACACACACAAAAAAGAAATGCCCAAGAACCTGCAACCCCTTTTCAAGGTTAATGCTTCTAGCTGGGTAGGGTTGAAGTGATAACTATTATGGAAACCTAAGTAATCAAATCAAGTGTGGAGGCAATAACCAGAAGCTTGAAAATGGCTGGAGAATTATGAGTAAATATTCTTAGAATCTGTCTCTCATTACCCTATTGCACACAGTTTGTAAATAGCATTGAGATGTAATTATTCTGTATCAGGAGCAAGGTAATGGGAAGGATCTTGTAATTCATGAGCTTCTGAGAAACTCACATCTTTGTGTTTGTGTATCTGTCAAAATTTCAAATGCTGGGAAGCTTTTTCTTTCTAGAACTGACCAAGTCAGAGTCCGTGTTTTCTTACCTTCTTTTTACTTTTAAGGTAAACATACCTTGATTGGACAAAATCGGAAGAGTTTAGTAGACATAAGAGAATATAGAATAAAATGGCATTTATTTTCTTAACTTTTTCTAAGGGCATTAAAAGCAACATGTCATTTTTCAAGAATAACTTAAATAATTCTGCCTCACATTTGAATATTGCTGTTCTGGTTTATTACTGCCTTGAACATCTTTTGTCACAGTATTATTCAGATGTCCCATTCTTAATATGGGAAACTGGCTTGATAATCATGCCACTAAGTGATGAGGTACTACACATTAATCAGGTTCAAAATCGTCCCCTTTCTTTAGTAAATTCATTACCAATTACCTTATATTTATTGCAACTGTATTCATTTTTAACAGTTACTCTGCAGTTTTATACGTGTAAAATACATGATTAGGCCACACAGGTGTATTGGGTTTGCTTGGGAAGGTTTTGGTAGCAGTGGGGCTGCAGGGGCTGCTTCTGTGAGAAGCTGCTAGAAGCTTCACCGTGTCTGATAGAGCCAATGCCAGCCAGATCCAAGATGAACCCACCATTGGCCAAGGCTGAACCCATCAGTGGCAGTGGTAGTGCCTCTGGGATATCGTAGTTAAGAAGGAGGAAAATCTGCTTTGCAACAGCAGCCAGAAGAGAATGAGACTATGTGAGAGAAACATCCTTGCAGACACCAACGTGCAGAAGGAGGAGGAGGTGCTGCAGGTGCTGGAGCAGAGATCCGTGTGCAGCCCATGGTGAGGCAGGCTGTGCCCCTGCAGTGCATGGAGGTCCATGGTGGACTAGATACCCGCCTGCAGCCTGGATAGAGCCCCATGGCAGAGCAGGGGAATGCCCAAAGGAGGCTGTGACTACATGGGAAGCCCACGCTGAAGCAGGCTTTTGGCAGGACTTGTGGCCCCATGGAGGGAGGATCCCACATGGAGCAGGTTTGCTGCAGACCTTGTGACCCTGAGGGGACCTACGCTAGAGCAGCCTGTCCCTTAAGGATGCACCTCGTGCAAGGGACCCATGCTAGAGCAGTTCATGAAGAACTGCAGCCCATGGGAAGGACTCACACTGGAGAAGTTCATGAAGGACTGTCTCCTGTGGGAGGGATCCCACACTGGAGCAGGGGAAGTGTGTGGGGAGTCCTCCCCTGAGGACAAAGGAGCATCCGAGACAATGTGTGGTGAACTGACCACAGCCCCCATTCCCTATCCCCCTGCACGACTCAGGGAAGGAGAAGGTAGAGAACTCAGGAGTGAAGTTGAGCCAAGGAAGAAGGAAGGAGTGGGAGGAAGGTGTTTTTAAGATTTGTTTTTAGTTCCCATTACCTTACTTTGATTTCATTGGTAATAAACTAATTTCTCCAAGGCATGCCTGTTTTGCCCATGGTAGCAACTGGTGACTGATCTCTCTCTGCCCTTATCTCAACCCACAAGTCTTTCATCATGTTTTTCTCTCCCCTGTCCAGTTGAGGAGGGTAGTGATAGGCTTTGGTGGGCACCTGGTATCCATCCAGGGTCAACCCACTGCAACAGAAAATAGCTGGTTTTCCAGTCTGGATCAGTATAATTAGAACGCTATAGTATTTTTTGTTGTATTGACTTTGAGGAGAAATGATCTTGAGATTAAAGTGTTCACTTCTGGCTTATAGGTTACTTTTGGTAAAGCCATCTAATCTCCCTCTGTATATTTTAGTTTATATTATATAGATTATTATGTATAAATGTATATGTATTATCTAGAGTAATAAAACTTCACACTTGTTGACTGCAGACAGCAAATTCTTTGTGACAGTAGGCACAAAGGAGTTGTCTTGGAAAAATGCCACACAGAGCAGCCTATACCAGCCCAAAGCTAAGTGAAGTAGACAAACAGGAGTCCAGTGCTCATGTTGTTCTAGTTAGCAGTGGAGATGTGTCCAGACTAACAGTACTAAGAGTTGGAAATTGTTTTCAGCATCCTGAGAACAAGGTACATTTGGATACTGTGGGCACAACTCAAAATTCTTGACCTTCTCTGCAAATCTCAGCCTGAGAATGTAGCGCTTGATGAGTCAGTTGCTCACTTTGGATAAAGGCAAAATGTGCCATTTCTTCTAGTCATAACTCAGCTTCAGAGAAACATAAGAAAAGCTTTTTCTAAAGAGGGAGAAAACATTTCCGCAAGGCTCACACATACAAACTTTGGAATGTGTCCAGACACTCTCACACCCTTTTAAAGATTTAGATGAACGATGGTGTGCTAGTACTGATTGGGACCAGGGTATGAGGACAGGTTAGAGGGATGTTTTCTGCTCCCTTTAGGAAATCCATCCCTCTTTAACCTCCCCAGGAAGGTGTGGAACTCCAGAAGTGGAGTGCCATGTCCCCATCAGTGATACACAAAATAAAATAGACTTCTTACACTAACGTTTGTGATGTGGCACTGTTACTAACCTAATTTATGATGGTTATCTAACTTTGGGGAGGAAAGGCAACACAGATTACACTTCTCTTGCATATATGCATTCTCAAAAAGTATGCAAAAAATACTAAACTTCACCACAGGTCATATATTGGGTCATTGAGATAAATCCTGGCTGGAAGGAAAGCCGAATCAGTCAGCATGTCATACAAAGGTGAAATAATCAAAGAGTTCATCTTCAGTTGGTATAATGTGAACTTCCAATAAGTTTAAAGAAACTCAGAAAAAACTCAGTGATCATATAAAAAATGCTTTGAGTGTAAAGCGCGAGAACTCTTAATTTTCCTCTTCATGGTCAGTCCCTCATTCTGTACTTTGCAGAATAATAGTGCTGGAAACTGTATCAAGAGATGACCTAATCTGTCCTTCTTCTCTGGGATAGAATAATTATATGCCTAACATTTATGTATATCTGTGTAGTGCCACTTTGTTTTCTTAATGAATTTTTAGTAAGAAGAATTCTTCAATTCAGGAATTCTCCAATGCTTGGCACTTCTGGTGCTTCACTGTTCTAACCAATAAAGGAGTCTTCCAGCTACAGATTAAGAGACATAAACTTACCTGTCTACATGTAGATGTCTTCATGTCAGATATTACTTATTTGTGGAAGGTTTCTCCACAGGCAGTGGAACCTGGTGAGCCATTCGTTGCACTCAGATATGTGATTGCCATAGCAGAAGCCAGACCAGGGGCGTCCATGGAGCTAGGCATGTGGTTTACTTAAAGACATCTAAATTCAGGTGTCTGAGGCTGAAACTCACTCAAACCAAGCCACTCAATTTAAATCTCCCTTGCTGCCATTTAAAGCTTCTTAAGTCTTTTTGCAGACAGCCTGAAGAATGGGTTACTCCTTTTTATCTCGTATTTATCTTCTATGTATTATTTTCTTCTGTAGACTGATGAACTATATTTTGTCACAAGTCACTTTTAAATGGTCTCCAGGTAGTCCATCACATTCTTCAAGTAGTATGCTCCGTTCAGTACTCATTTGAGTTACAACTTCATCTAGAATGAAAGAATAATTTTAAAAGTTATAAATCATATTTTTGCTTAAAATTCTAAGTAGGATGTTGGCCTCTTTTCTGAAATAACATGTTTGTTAACCCCAGTAAGCTTGGATTTAGTTTCTGCTATGATTCTACTCCTCTGACCTACTGTCTAACCAGTCGTTAACCGTCCTGCATTTGTGCAACTGATTTTTCCTACACTTCCCTGGGTTTAATTTCTGTATATGTTTTTCTTGGTATCTCATTTATTGCAAGCCTGTTTTTTTTTTCTTTCAGACAAGCAAAAGCCATGTATTCCTGTAAGGCTGAACATAGTCATGAGCTGTCTTTCCCACAGGGGGCAATATTTTCTAATGGTAAGTAAAGTTTTACATTGTCTTTATTATGTAAAAACAAAAAGTAGATATATAAAACCTGAACTGTATCCATAAAATGAGAGTGTAATTCCATTTTCAGTTCTCAGTTTTTGCTCTGATTTTTCAATTTCTCTTAAATAAATACTGTCTAAATAAATCTATGAACCATGTATGGGATTGTTTAACAGCATTAATTAATTGTAAATATGGGGTTTTTTGTCTGGCTGTTTTTTTTGCAGTGTATCCATCAGTGGAACCTGGCTGGTTAAAAGCAACTTACGAAGGCAAAACAGGGCTCGTTCCTGAGAATTATGTTGTCTTCCTCTAGTAATCTTCAGTGGACAGCAATATCTTCATGGTATCCATGGTAACAAATAATAAGCACTATGATTTTTATCTGACACAGATATGGGATCAGCCCGTTAGCTGAGTGGTAGATTTCCTTCAGAACAATGCAGCTGCAAGTTACACAGCTCCCTATCAACGGAACAGAATGTAATGAAACAGTTAACAGTTTCTGTACTAAAGACAGTACTCTGTTTGAATAACTTCCATTGTTTGCAAAAGGTTGTTCTGTTCTTCTTTAATGGGTAAGGAACACTAGAGCAATAAAATCAAAAAAGTTGCTGTTTAGCGGCAGACTTTCAGGTCCTAGGAAGCTGCTCACAGGAGTGTGAAATTTACAGGCGATGCACTCTGTGACATTTCTTATTATCTGTGGGTTTTTGTTATGGAAAATTGTATTTTTTTCCATAATGTAAGTAATGCTTCTATTGTGTTCTGAAGTCTCTCTTAGAAAACTGAATTCTAAAATTAGTCCTAATCATTTCAATTAAGAAATGAGTTTTCCATTAATCAGAATTTCGAGCTTCTGTTACTCACTGAGATTACAATAAAGTATAGAATTTATACAGCTGATAATAAAATCAGTTTATACACTGCCTGAGCAGAAAATGCTCATTCAAAATGTGATATTTTTAATGAATGCTTCATTCAAACACTTCTTAGATTTATTCCCTTTTTCTGTATCGGTATACATTATAATAACTTTTGTTTCTATGATACCCATCATCTGGAAGATACTGTCTCTCAGCACATCTGTAGAAAACAAGGAGATGCTGACTCTGGAGTGACTGGTAGTCATGTGAAGTGAGCAGTGAAAAACAGCAATGTGTTTTGAAACCAGAGATAAATTGTAGCTGAGTCCTTTTTCAACTTTTTCCATTGCAAATAAGACAAATGGCCTGTGAAGTATCTAATTTTATAAGCTATGAATGCTGAAAGTTCCATCTAGCAATAGGAGTATTTAGTATTATTTCTCCCAATTTCTGCAAAACTGTGTGACAGAGATTTCTCCTCTTCGACAAAATAAAAAAATCAAACCAAACTTAAAAAAAAACTACCCAAAACCATAAGCAGCTTTCTCAGTCATGAGCATCTTTCTTGCACATCATGAGGGAAAACGTACTACTATTTGGCCATGAACCATGCTTGATTGAAAAGCAAGGTATTTAAGCTCCATATTAGTAACTCCTCAGAACTAGTGCTAATCTTTTGTTGGTACTAAAAACATCAGTAATCTTTCTGTAGACTTTTTCTTGTTTAAGTTAGAAAATTTTTTTTTTTCCTTTTTTTTTTTTTTTTTTTGCCAACTTAAACATGTCCAAACCTTTACTTGTACATAGTGTGTAATTTCTGTAGAGCAATTCTGTGTTGGAATTCGGGAGGGTGGCAAAAGCCTGCAGGATCCTTCTCCTCACTAATTAAAATGGTGATCAGAGAAGGAGAGAGGCTGGAAGACCATCCTCCCGGAAATCATCTAGCTTTTTTGTTCTCAGAGGGGGATTCTGGGACAAGGATGACTGCAGGCAGCTGAGGACAGACCCCTGGAATTAGTGACTGACTGATTTGGGTTCTTGCTTCACTCAAAACGGTTTCATGCAGTCCCAAATCATGTTTCAGTTCACCTTAAGACCAGACTATGTTCAGTGCCTTGTGATGAAGGGTTGTTCCAGCCATTGTCACAGGCAGTGAAGGCAGACGTGTGCTCATCTAATTTGCCCAGGGCAGATGTGAAAGGAAGTGAAGGTCTTTTCTCACCACATTAAGCCTCTCTTAGTCTTAAGGCAAGCCAAGTTTTCTTAGTATAAGCTGTGCTTGAAACTGCCATTGCCCTGAGATCATCGGCATGTTTTTGGTTGTGGTTTTGCTGTGTTTCAAATTCCAAAAACTGCAGGCTGTCAGAAGGCTTTCCTCTGTGACCTCCCCAGGAGAGGGGCTGCTGAAGGCAAAAGTAGCAGAGAGGGATTCAAAGCTTTGAGCATACATCTCACCCGGGCAGAGCGATGCAGTGGTCTAGGGAAGAATCCCAACTTCTATCTATTTCACCAGGGCCAGTGTCAAACTGACCTGTGTTGAACATCCTCTGATGACCTCTTATACTTCTTGGGAGCAGTTAAATGTTGTGAAATTCTTGAGGAATGGTGAAATAGAAAATGTTTGCTTTTGCATTGCTTTAGCCTGATTTTAAAAGCAGGGGGAAACTAACCTTAGGTCATCTTACAGCCTGTGCCTATTTTTGCCTACTCTTCAATATTGCGTTTTGAAGACAGCTGATCTGAGGACTCAAAGATGCCAAGTTCTTTAAAAATTTTGTAAAAATGTGAAGTTCAGTTACAGATTAAGCTGAGCCTGTAGCTGGTGAGGGAAAGGTTGTAGAAAGACTTGGAGGAAACCCTGTGGAGGTTTTTCGTATGTTCCCATGCATTCATCTCGCGTTAGACACAAAATTGAATTGCACAAGTCAGCTTCATTAAAACTGGATACCATTCATTCTGCTGCTTACAAAACATCTGTACTTTCCTCTGTAAGACTCTACACTGTTTTAGGCCCTTCTGAACAAGCTATGATGATCACATAAATAATTTTGAAGCAGCTTAGCTTTAAAGTGGCATTTTGATCTAAGAAAGGTTATGCCCCTTCTTAATCACAGTTAACCACTCACTCCCAATGAGTAGGCTTTTCTTCTTTTTTAATAATTTATGGGATTCTTTTTTTCCTGTTTTCTGCAGTACATAACAAGCACTTTCTGTATAATCTCACTGCTGGGTTGTGGATGCTCCAGCTCTTCCTTTACTTTCTAAGAGAGAGTTCATCTCTACAAGAAGCTGTACATTTAACTGGAAAGTTAAGTACTACATACTCAAAGACTGAAATGGGAAGAGCACAACACCAAAGCTTATTTAATGATGATACTCTCAGGCCTGACCAAAAATCCCTTCTGATAATTGCAAAGGAACAGAAAACTATACAACATTTAAATGAAGATACAGTATCTTGATAGTGCCATACCAGAAAATTAGGCAAGCTGAACTAAATTAGTTCATAGTACTGATTTACTGGGTTTTATGAAAGTCAAATTCATGTTACCAGCAAAAGTTACGCAATTTTTCAGTTATTATTATCCTTCCTAAAAAGATGCAGCAGTTTTTGTCCAAATATCACTGTAGAACTCAAGGTAGATGGCACGTGATTGCTGTTTGTCCTGTGGAAGTAACCTCTGTACCCACAACTTACTGTAATTAGCCATGTTCTTATTTCGTTAACCTTTTGATGCATGTTGCAGCACAACATGAATCAAATTAATAGTGTGAAGGACTGATATATTGTATGATAAATATGTAAAGTATAATAATTTTTATATTCACACTTTTTATTAATGTTGATAAAGATGAAAAAATATTTTTTGTGTAATCCCTATGAGTTCAGTATTAAAATGTCCTCGCCGTATTTTGGCATTTAGAGTTATATGTAACAAAACTCTTAAATTAAACCATATCTATCACCTGCATCCCTAACTAATCTGTATAGTTCATTGTTCAATTATTTCTGTAAAAACAAATGCACAGATTTGCTGACCAGCGCTATTCTATGATAGTAATAGTAACTTATTTTCCTTTCATATCTTTGCTGGTGCTAATCTTTATTCTCTACCTGTAATTGGATTGAATTGCAATGTGCCTTTAGGAAAGCCATGTTTGGAGAGGAAAAGTTGCAAAATTCAGCAGTTCAGAACAATGAAGCAAAACAAAAAAGGAAAAAGCATTGTATGGCAGTAATTGAATTTTTTTGTTACATTTCTCCACTGGTCTATTTCCTACATAATAAGATTGCATCAGAATAAATGATGAAACTTAAAAAGCCTTTTGTTCTTTGTACTTCTTTTCCTAAGGCAGCAGTTTGTGCAATTTTGGATTGAGCAGCAAGAAGAGAAATCTCAGTAGGGGATCAGGTCCTCTGGACTGGGGTGGACCTTCTCCAGTGACAGAAACTCTCAAAGTTCTAGTGATGTCAAAGACAGACCTTTAACAAGTTATAGCGAGGGTTTGCTGGCCAGAATCCTCCAGGAAGTAAATGGCATATGCTGTTAATGAGGTAATATATGATATGGCTTAGCATTACTCTTTCTTTCAGCAGAGTGCCCTATATAAATTATTCATCACACGATCTAGAGATGAAGCTATAGGCAGTGTTCAGTCTCCTGTTCGTGATCATACAGCCCTGACAGCTGCAGCCCTTCCAGTTACTGCTCATGCTAAAATCAGACAGTTGATTGGCCTCTTTCAGTACAAGTTGGGAGGTCTGTTTTTTGGCTAAGATTTTACATGGGCTTTGAGCATTTGCTTCATTTTGCTTTAACACAGTGCTTGGTGTCCAGACAGCTACTAATTCACTGTTGTAATTCAGTCACTGAAGATTATAGCATTGTTTTTCTTGTCCTGTATGTGGCAGTATTTAATAAGCCATTGGGTTACCCTCGTTAATTTGAAGTATAGAGAAGGGTGCTGGTGTCTCAGCTGAAAGCTACTCTGCATCTGAGCTTTTTGCAAGTGTTTTATTGGGAATTATTGTTAAAGTTCTGGCTCAAAAGATAGCAGCATGATCTTAGCACTGTTTTTGTTGTAGCAAAGGGCAAAGCGACTGAACCGGGCACATGGATAGTTTCAGTTTTCAATCATATTTATGATAATTTTGGAGGTATTAGAGTTTATAGGGGTTAATTTAGATACTATATGGTATTTTAATGGGAAAGTATATGCAATCAATAGCTATATATATTTAATAAAGTCCTACTAAATTATGTTATTGAACTCTCTGTTTATTTTGTAGTGTGGTTTCAATAATTATCTGCACTCTGTATATAGCTACATGTAAATAACTGACATGAAATGCATAAGCTGACTTGCAGACATAATTCAATGTTGTACTTTTACACTGTATTTCCAAAATTGGAAAGAAAAAAAAAGCCTGATTTTCAAAATAAAAACCTTTCTACACAAAGTGGTTTATTTAGTATTTTTAGATTTGGGCTTTGATGCAGCCTGTTCTTTTTTCCAAATAATAACATTTTTGTTCTGTTTTCCTGCATTTTTGAGTGGTGTTTCACCCATGAGGATGCTCTACATAGAGGACATTGCTCCTAACATTGAGCAATTGGCATGTGTATGAGTACTGAACAGTAGTATGACATCTGCTGTCCTGGTCATATGGAACTCTCCAAAGATGTGGGTTTTGAGGGAAAAGAAAATGACAGCTTTGGATGTTAGGTCACAAGCAGCACAACCCTGATATATCAAAATATGATGTCTTTGCCTCTGAAAATTAGTGGGTGGGTGGCTCGCAGAGAGGGACTTGGTGACCCGATTCCAACAGCACTGCCTGTGCAGCGGTTTCTCCAAGTTTCCTTGCATCCCTTTCCCAACACTTTTCCAAGGCTCTTCACCTTGGGGTTCTGCAGCTTGTCAGGCCCTCAGGAGGGAGTTATTTCCATTGCTGGCTATGCCGGAGGCAGGGGATGCTGTGAGGTGGCCTTCTGCACCTTCCTCTTGAAGGGTCTCCAAAACCCTACAAGAGGCTTTTATACCCCTGAAACAATCAGGCTTAATTATGATACTGACTAAAAGTAACTTTTTAAACCAGAAGATGAAGCACCAACTAGCTGGTAAACCCTCTCCTTGGGTGGCCAGGCTTGGACACTGCACGAAACTGCTGCATCAGACCAGGGAAGACAGGTCCTGCTCCCGCACGCCTGGCTGCCTGCCCTGGGCACACAGGGTCACATAGGTAGGTCTGTCAGCCTGCGCCTGTACCGTGTCAGCCAGCACTGTGACAGCTCCATATGGGGCTGGCACGAGTTATGGCTTGAGTCACCTCGGCTCTTGTCAAGGACCATGAAAGCAAGCATGGTAAGAGCTGCCAAAGATGCCCAGCTCTGCGTAGTGAGCAGGGGTAGAAAAAATGGAAGAATATGTGCATTTTGATAGTTCACTAAAAATGATAGCCCATTTTTTGTAAAAAATATGAAATAAAATGGTTGATTTTTCTATTAGTTTTCTGCTCTTTCCCATGGGGATGCAGGCTCCTTGGCTTTCAGATCCTCTGGTCTGCAGGATTGAACACAGACTAGTTTGGGGTCTAGACTAAGCCCTAAAATAGATCTAATCACTCATTCTCCCACTGTCTATAGGGTCATTTTATTTGGCATCATGGAATAACTAAGATTTTGCCCTCTTTCTGGGAAAAAAATGTTCCAGCTTGCTATATTTTGACATTTCAGTGAGCATTTAAATGTAAGAAGACAAGTTCCTGTGAAACTAACACAGCCTTACCTTGTTATCACCAAGTTGAAAACTCCCAACAGATGAGACAGCTGTTTCTTACTAGAAAGAGTCAAGACAGATCTCATTACTTGGTTGCATTAAGCCACCTTATAGTGGCTTAAGTTTCATGTGTCTGAAAAAACAGGTCTACTGCTCTGCAGGCTTTATGACTTGATAAACCCACAACATGGGCTGTGAAGCAGGTGAATTATGGAGTAGCTGTGGTACAAAATGGGCACTTGGCTGAAGGAAAGCAGGATGCAAGTGGGGAGATGCAACGGTGCCAGCCCTGCCTCCCATGAAGCCATGTCCTCCTACAGAGCAAAAAATTCTAGTGACCCAAGGAAATGGTGCAGGTGTAGACTGAGTAGGCTGCAAAGTCGGTTCAGATCCCAGTTGGGAATGTTTTCTCATTAACTGGGTATGATTCATTCCTTCAAAACCTACCATTCTTTCTAACAAAAACTATACTTCCTAAATATGGTAAATAAGGTGTTTGCACTTTGATCTTTTTAATGATTTATTTCACATTTGTAAAGCTTTTCCCCGGTAATTTGGATTAATCATTGATAGATAAAGAAAGTATTGAAAGATATTCTTGGCTTCTTTTGCAATGGTTGGCTGCTTTTCCATTGTATTTATGGCAACAAGCTCAAAAGCTGAAGTAACCTAAAGCAAGTGTCTTTGCCAAAGATCATGGTGTGCTTTTTTAATGTAAACGTGGGGATTCATGGGAACACTGAGTGACCTTCACAGCCAGTACAGAAAGGAGTCTTAATTCACTTGAAAGTACTTTGGTAATTGGAATACATCTTTCTGCCAGGATAATTTGAGAGGCTGATTAGTTAGACTTAGCATGGGTGTATTTAATTTAAAATTACTGTTAATGGCTCTCGGGTGCCCTTAGAAGGGATTAGAGTTTTGTCTGAAAGAAAAACATCGATGATTTATTTTTGTTGATGGTCATTGCGTTTGTATTCTTACCAAAAAGACATGTTGAAAGGGAAACATGCAGCTTATCTGGATTTGGGGCATTTTCAAAATGAGATTTGCAATGGCACGCTTCATGCTGGGTGGCCATGAGCTCCATCCCAGTAGTGGGCAGGGGGCTGAGCCCATTGGTGGACTTAAAGGGGTGGATGGAGGGGGTGCAGCTTGTCCTAGCACAGCACAGCTTGGAGCAGGAGCCACAGGCTTCAACCAAGCTCATGTTGGGGCTCTGTGGTAGAGATGTGGCCAGGTGCTCACAGCATCACTGGGAAAATGTCAGCATGCTCCATAAGCAGGTGAGACACTGCTGGGTGGGCAGCCGCATGAGAAACCTGTCAGAAGACAATTCACAGTCCAGTGCGGGAGGAAGATAAGAAACCTGAGCTTGGTCAATCTGTAGTGTTCCTCCTAATAAATTAACTGTGGTACAGGATACAGCTGGTTCCTAGAAAGAAACAAAAGCTGTTTGCAAGGGCCTCACAAGAAGATAACAAAGATTAGTGTTTCGGTGTGTCCGAGCTGTGAAGCTGAGCACAAAGTGCTGGAAAAGGAGGCTGTGAAAGTGGTGATGCCTGAGAGTCCAGAATTGCCACAAAACAAACAGGATGCCTCTCAGCAGGGAAAACCCTCCCAAAAAATGCATCTGGTGGAACCATATGAAGGAAGCAGGTAAACAGCAGAAGACCTCAGAGATTTAGGTGCAAGCAAAGTGTGACACCTCTGGGCAGCAGTGATGCAAATGTGTCCTTACAAAAAACCTCAGCTTAAACAGTTGGTTTGTTTGTCCTGCTGTTGGTTGAGGATGCTTATGTTTGGTTCTGAAAAGTACTGTTTCTTTTCTGTAAGTATGACAAATTGTTCCTACCTTAGATGGGAAAAATGGTCATTCTGCACAATGTCCTGCCTGCCCTGTTACAGGCTCAGTGTAAGATATCTCCCTGGGCCCTTCACTGAGAAACCTGCATTGAATGTCGTATGAGTGTTCCACCCATCTTCCCACTGTGATTTCTAACACCTTTTTGCCTTGGAATGGGTCCTTCTCTCTGCAGTCCCTATCCCCTGTCATCTACATGATGCAAAGCAAGCAAGCACAATTAACGTTACCTTCAGAGAAAGGCAGAACCAAGTTATAAAAAATGTTTGGTTCTGTCACTGCTGAAGCCTTTCCTTAACAATATTCTCTCATCTTTGTTTAAATGATCCTCTGAAACATTCCTGACTAAATGAACTGGGAAGCCAAATATCTGGATATTTGTAAGTGCATATTCAGGTGAATATTCTTGTGGATTTTAGCTAACAGAATTAGCTTTGATGGATAGTTTTTATCCTAACGGAAAATTAAGAAAGGGTGTTTCTGTATCATGATGTTATTTGTGCATCTTGTCTTGAGTCCAGCTGTAACCCAGTATAAGATCTCTACAAACAGCTCCTCTCCTGAATGCAGCAGGAACAAACACAGCTCTTTGCATTTCGCAACTCCCAAGGCACTCCTTCAGGTTAGTCTTCCCCCAAAGGATGCATCCCATTTGACTAAAACAGTGGTAACACAAAACCCATTACAGCACAGTGGGTGATTGAGGGCAGGGGACCTCCTCATACTGCCACCTCAGCCTTGGCTCAGTTTGGTGCCTTCCCAAGTGCTGCAGCATCTTTATTATTGACATATGCAAAAGGAAATGATGGCAGGATCTCTGACACTGCTTATTTCTTTGACTTAGACAATCACAAAATAGCAGGGCTGTCTTCCCTGTGCACGGCAGATGATTATGACATGAACTCTTTAGTATGTTTAAGTGGCAGCTCACCTACACTGTGCAGAGGTGAATCCATCTTTGTAGCAGCTGGGTCATTACAGAGTCTGCGATGTTGCAATGACAAAATACTTCATTTAGGCCAGCTGTTATTGGCTGAAAGTTAAAGCAAAACCTTCTATCTCAAAGGGCTTAAGCATCTTATTTCAAATAATGAGTAACCTTATTTTGCTTGTTGCACCCTTCCATTACCTTGTCTGTTAAAAACACAAAACCCAAAACCATTTCTGAGCAAAAGAGGTATGCATTCAGACTGAACTTGGTCATTATATATATATTCATTCCACTCAATCCAGAGGAACATCATTGCGTAAATAAATAATTGGGGGATAAATAGAGGTATCAGTGTAGGTGTATTCAAGTGAACGCATATTTAAGTAGGAGCACAGCCCTAACTCTGACACCTCGAAGTTCTCCAGTGTCTCAAAAACTCTTGAATTTTCTTCTGTGTGCTAGCTACTTACAGAAGTTTCACTTTAAAGAAATGGTGTATTTTTGTACTGACCAAATGCCTTCTACTGTTCTTCAATGGTATCGTTGTGTTGAATGTTTTAAAACTAAATCTGGAAAATAATATGTGGTAAAACCCAGCCCCTGTTCATGATGTGCATATGGAGTACTGATAATATCTAAGAGATCAATTCACAAGAACCAGGACATTCAGAAATAAAACTGAAATATCACTTTCAACATGTACTGTATTATGTGGAAATAATGTGGAAAGATGTCATTGGCATTGGCACAGTTAATGCTTCTCTGAGAGCATGGTAACATTAAAGTGCATCCTTACCAAGGGCTGGCATTCAAACTGCCAGTCCAGACCTGAATTGCCAGTTTTCCCCTTGATAGGAGAGGGGGGAAGAGGTGGTCTCTCCCATTGAAGAGCACATCACGCTGCCCAGCTTTTCTGCCTGGTGCCACAGCCCTCATGGGGTGCAAGTCCTGTACTTTGCCCATTGCACACCATGCCAGAAGGCAGTAGGATGGGAAGTGGGACCTGTAAAGGGTGAGGAAAGGATCCCATAAAGTGCTGGAGGCAATTCCTCAAAAGCCAGAGATGATGGTCCCAGTTGATGCAGCCAAGACCAGCTTGCACTAGGCCAAGTCAATGACTTGTCTGTGCACCACCAGAAGGGAAAGAGCCTTCTTGCCCACAACTGCAGATTGCAGGATGGATGGAATCCCGCAACATGCTGCATCTGATACTACAGATACCAGATCCCACTGTTGGCAGAGGAAGAACCCCAGCTGTCAGTATACACACAGCAGTGAGCTCATGGACAGCGTCTGTTATATCTAAGCACAATTTACTCTAAAACCTGGCCATAAAATACGTACAAATACATCATTACCCAGCACGTATGTTGCTGTGCTAATTATTTTTCTACTCAGATGTATTTTTTCTGGTATGGAGGGGCAGCAGAGTGCCATAGCCCCTGCTCCCACAGCAGCATTTCTAACTGGTGCTGCTGTGTATGCACCTACTCACTGTAGGTCAGACTTCTGAATAAATTCCTCCTTTGTGTATATTTATGATGGGAGATCAGGCATGTGTTGTAACTTATTTCTCCGGTTTTATACACTAGCAGTTTGACTGTCGGTAGTTTTAGTTAAAATCAGTACCTTCTATATAAGGGAAAAAAAAAAAGGAAACACATAAAAGAAAATTTTGTTGTTTCCTGTTCTTTGAGCCTTGCAGAGGGTTTGAATTGAAAACAAAACGGAGAACAATTCCCTCCCCTAAGCCATATAGGTTTAAAATCAATAAATTAGCAGTATGTGTTGTCTCTAACCTGGAGCTGCCACAGTAATCAAACTTAAATTGGCCTTTGGCTGCTGCCTCGCAAGGCTACAAGCACAAGTGCCTCCACCAGCCTGGTCCTGGGGTCTACAGAGCAATGTCCAGGGACAGCACAGTGCCAGTTTGCGGCAACTGAGGACTTAAACCACTTCTCATACTTAATTATAGAACCATAGAATACTTAGGGTTGGAAAGGACCTTAAGATCAAGTTCCAACCCCCTTGACATGGGCAGCGACACCTCACACTAAACCTTGCCACCCAAGGCTCTGTCCAACCCGGCCTTGAATGTCGCCAGCGATGGAGCATTCACAACTTCCCTGGCCAACCCATTCCAGTGCCTCACCACCCTTACAGTAAAGAATTTCTT
>JAOEHY010036872.1:21194-63018 GCA_025447955.1 Psilopsiagon aurifrons | reverse complement strand
GCATCCCTATAGGCCCCCTTCAGATACTGGAAGGCTGCTCTGAGGTCTCCATGCAGCCTTCTCTTCTCCAGGCTGAATGATTTTTATGTCCCAGGCTTACAGAAGCTTGTGTACCAATTGACACAGATAAACTTCTTTATCATTTGAGGTGGCTCAGGCAACAACTTGCACCCCAAGAAAGGAAACAAACCACCAAGTTGTGCTAATCATACAGTGGTTAGGGTTGAAAGGGACCATAAAGATCATCAGCCACCCAGCAGTGAGGTTGTAGCATTCAATCATTCATTCAAAATCAAAGTTTATGCCTTGAATAACTTTGCATATCTCACTACGCAAAAATCATGAGTCCATTCCCTGCCATTTTCACCAAAGTATGTTCTTTATATTAGTCCTTGAGTGTTAGACCCCAAATCTAGACCTTCCCTTTAAAGCACTTTAGATCCATCCGGCTAAAAGAGAATTATCTCATCCTCACTACATTCTTGATGACACTAGGAAACCTTTGACTACTGGGCTAGAAACAGTTGAGCAAATGCTCGATGCCAGAACAGGGCCATCAAACTACCCTTCCTCTACTAAATAAATAAAATAATCCCTTAATTCTTGCCTGTCCAAAGGAGCTGGTTTGGAGTCAAATAGTCACCAGTTTCATTTCACAAGCGTCCCGGGGGTTGCAGCATTTTAAACTGTATCAGTGGTCGTTCCTGCTCATCCTGGATTTTAAATTTTACCAGCATTACAAGTTATATTTTGTAGTTTAACTCCTGAAATTGTTGCAGTCTCTGCTTCTGCAGTGAATACACAGGTGAATTCGACTGTCTTTTATTCGCTGATCTGTGGCTGTTTGAACATTCCTTTTCTGGACCCTAAATATAAGCGCATTTGTAGTTTCTGTGGCATAACGGGGTCATTTTGAGAGTGAAATTTTTATACTGCTGACGCTGCTGCTATCAAAGTAAGAGCCTCTCTAACCCACCCACCCCCTTATCCGGACAAAACCAAAACAAATAAAGCAGTTGAGATGCCAAGCTAGAAACCGCACAGTGCAAGATGGACTGTATGACTAGGGACATCATTACAAGTCAGCATAACCTGTATCAGCCTGTTTCCAGACTGGAGAGAGAATGGGTTTATAACGAAGAGCTGAAAAAACACCATCCCACTCCCTAATGAGAGAGAAAGTTATTGATCAAAAATTACCTTACATGGGGAAGAATTCTCAGGCAGCCTCACAAAGTGTGGGACCCGTCTTGTCCTTATTTTTCTTCTGGAAAAGCATTGACTTGTTACTGGTAACTTCAGGGCTCCCTATGACATGAACTTCATTCAAAGCCATCAAACCATCATTTGACCTGTTCTCTGACAAAAGTGGACATACTCAATTGAACAAAACTGTAGGCTGTGCTATTCACAGGATTTGCAAAGCTTTTGACACTAGATGAGCATATATTTCTGAAGCTTTCAGAGTAAAGAAATCCTGCATTTTGATTTACGATGACTATTTTTTGGCAGTGGAAAAGTTACATCTTCAACTTCTACCTGGGAAATAATTTTCTAATATGAAAATTAATGCCCCAAATTGCCTAATTCTGCATTAATTTTTTTTCCAGGTAACAGCATACCTTTGTGGAGGTTTTATTAAATTTATATTTAAGTTTAATTTCATTTAATTATCAATCTTAATTCAAGTAGTGATGGCAGTTGCATAGAATACATCAAAAAATTCTGAGGCTCCTTCTTTTCTTGCTTCAAAGAGCTTTGCCTGTAGTGAGTCAGTAGGATAAGAGAATTTAACATGTTCTTCCATTTATTCATTAGCAACAGCATTTTAGGTGGCAAAGAATTAGACATCACATCAAGCTGAAATGTTTATCTATATACACAATTATTTTAATTATTTTATAATACAACTGTTTTTAAATGGGCTGCACCAAAAATCTGCACATACTACCCTGCTTTTATGGGCAGCAGTGATTGTGCTGCTTCATGCTGTATTAAAATACACTGAAACCTTCTGGTATCCATATGTATTTAGCCACAGTCTAATTGTGTGTGTAGTCAAGATAGTTAAAGCTGTTGGTGTAGAGTCAACAAGTGTTTGCTTCGGGTTTAAATCTCTGTAGTTTGCATGAGGAAATTCCTAAGAGTTCAAACTGATGAACATGATGCAACTGTTAGTATAAATACTTATGAATGGAAGAGCAAAACCTCTTTCACACTGATGCAAATCATACCATCAAAATTTCAAGCATCACACAAGCTAAGCTGAAACAAGGGAAGAGGAATCAAAGCTAATTGACAACTTCTGTGGATGACCGCACAGCATAAACCACAAATAACAGAGCAAACATAAGCTTGGAAAATCACTGATTGCCAACTGGGGAGTAGTATCAACAGTAATTGCATTGTAAGTAGTAGCACAGCATTTCAAAAATCAAACCACTACCTCCTGTGGCTTAATGAAGATTTTTAGGTTAATGTAAAATTAGGTTTTGAACTGTATCCCCTTAACAGATGTTGGGAATTAACATGTTACTAGTCCTACACTGGAGTTTGCAGAAGGGAGTAAGTTCCACCACTTGTCTGTGAACTCTTAACATCTTTGCTTAACTCTAGATTTCATTAGTATTTTTTCTTTAATACAAAACTGCATTTGAAAATCTCAGTTACAGTCAGAAAGATGAAAGTGAGAATTAACATCTGGAAATGGTCCAAGCATATGACTTGGGTTGGTAAATGTAAGAAGGCACCAAGGGTCCATTTATTGATTACTTGCCATTCCACTTTCCTAAGGCTATTTCCCTTGTCTGTAAATTTTAATAGTCTCCTGGTTACTATGGCAATTAAATTACACCAAAGAAGATTATTTGCTTATTCATTTCCAGATGTTAAGAAAGCAGTGCGTGCACTGGGGACAGCAGGTTGAGAAACTCTGATAACTGCCTTCAAATGAACTGCCAGATTGCATCTTCACTGAAACCGAAGACAGCCTCCACTACCAGCAGTGTTCCTGAACTTAGAATAGCTTCTAAAATCATGTTCCAAGTATGTAAAAACTCTGCACAAAGAACCTTTAAATCCCTGTTCTCAGGATATCTGTTGCATCTGGTTGCATTTTTCTGACACTATGTATTTCCCTCTCATGTTTGGTATTGTGACTCTCCTGCGGCCTGTCATACTTAACTGCTGTGAGGTGAGGAAGAAATAGTTACCATCCATACTTTGTGAGTATACAATTGGTAACAGCCTTGTAGCTCTTTGCCACTGGATCACCTCAGTAAGCAGGTGACAGAACACTCCATTAACCAAATTTATATCATTTTATCTTCCTATAGCTTCCATATAGTAGATTCTGATACATTAATAAACACATTCACAAGGCTTTATGTACTTCATTATTCAAGCAAACAGTTAACTAAAAGCTGTTGTTTTTCTCTCCACTTCTTATGCCATTAGAATGCGAGGACTTGGAATAATGGGCAATTTCCATGATTTTTTTAATGATCCACTCATTTGTGTGGTTCACAGCTGTCAAGCAGAGCAGCATTTCAAGCCTTCTGTGGCAAAAAAAGTGTGGCAAAAATAAGTAAGCCAAATGAGATCTACTTCTTTTTAATGGAAGGTAGTTTGATCAAAAAAAGCCAAATTCTGTTCTGTCACTGGAGAATCAAGTGGAAATCCCTGCTGAAGTTAGCAGGGGGTTTGGTTTTCATCCTTCATCTGACCTAAAATCTGCAATGACAGCAGGAACAATTTCATACTAAGGTAACAGTCAAAGTTTTCACATACAACACTACAGGAATGAAGGACACAGTCTCCTAAGAAATAAAGAGGGATACTTGTACTATTGAATTTCACTGCAGATGGAAATGATTTATGCTGTAATCAAACATGTAGCCCTTTCCAGTGGAAGATTCTCAAGCAATTAGCAGAGTAAACCAGCTCTACACTCTTGATCTAGTGAAGCACCTGCTCTCTTGTCTCACGAGGTTCAGCTTTTCAGATTAAGGAATCATAACCCAAAACATGGCAGTATTCTGAAATGCACTGTAACAAACTTTCTGCAGTTCAGGAATCCACAAATTCACTCCCATAGTTGAGGTTTCAGGACTTTTTGGTTGGGGATTTATTTGGACAGGAGCATAGAGGATAAAGCTGTCATCATAATAATTACGAGGCTTTTCATGCATCTTGTTTTTAAAAAGCTACAGAAAATTCAATCCTAACAACGTTGATGCATTGCTAGGAATGGTCAAGCTGTGGAAATGCTGAATTTAAGATTCCAACAGTACATAATACATTGCATGATGTCAGCTGTGTTTTGCAAAACACAGGGTGAAACCTGATTTCTTGCTTTTTCTGTCTAACCAGAGAGTCTTCAAATGTCAACTTGAGCAGCTTTTTCCTTCCCACTTAGGAACAGTTTTAGAACTGCTCTCAAGAGCAGTAGGAGCTGCCACCTTCCCCCGTATGCTTTGGAGCACCCACTTTACAAAAAAACCCTACTAATAAGAAATCTAATCCAGTTTGTTGGGTCTGTTTATGTGCTTCTGAATTTAATGCTGCTGCTGTTAATGTGTTCTCTCTCCTGTCCTGTGAATCCCTCCAATGGAGTTACACTGCTTGTCAAAGCATCGTGTAACCAAGTGGTACTCTGTTGGAAGAGGCCAAGCCAGCATCCTACTAAGCAGCCTTTGCACAGCAAAGCACATGCCCATATGTTGTTCATGTTGATTTTGTCTTGTCAGATTCTTGTCCCTGCACAGTGTAGAAACTTGGGTCAGTTATCCCCTCTTCCTGTAGCAGAAGCTGTTTTGAGTATTGGTGGCATTTAAAGCACAAGTAGAAATAGATTCCCTCAAACTGAGTGTCAGTGAAGCATCTGCACTGGATGTTCTTTCTATTCTGCTTATGAAATCCTGACCTTTCCCTGTCACTGCAGACTCTTCCGTTGTCACTTAGAAACTTCTCTTTTTAATTAGTCAATATAACTCATCCCTCTTATTCTCTCTGCATTTTTCTTTCCAATTTTATGGAGGCAGTTGATGGCCTCACCTAATATTTAAGCCACCAACTTTCTTACTTTGTTACAGACTGCAGTGACCATATTAAACTCTACTGGATGCAGTTTATTCTCCTTCAGCTCTTGCCACCACAAACATGTCACAGGGATGAAATAGAGACAGAAACATATTTTAACCAAGACAGGAGAATACCTCATATTGGGACTGTGTCACAAGTAATTAGTTAATTTTATAACTTGATTGAAATGCATATTCAAGGAAAAAGAAGACAGTTTAGGTCGTCACACCAGTTTCACCAGAAAATTCCAGTGAAACTTACCTTCTCTTTAAAATACTGACATTTTCTCAAGCCAACATTTTTTTCCCATGCATAATATCAAAGAGTAAAAGATGCTTTTAAGCAAATGTTGCTTCAAAAAGTAAAAGAAAAGAAGCATTGAGCTACTTACCAGCCTACAAACTACATACTGTGATAATGTATGGCTCCTTTTTGGTTTTACATATAAATCTCAGGCATAGGAATCCACATTTAAATGAACTGTGTGAAACTGGGATTTCACAGAACTTGCATACCTGTGCACCCATACTCTGAGAATATTCGGTAAGATACAGAGTTAAAATGAACTTCCAGTCACAGACTTTGTAGCAGCACATCCTTCCTGCATTTCACAGTTACCCTGTCTGCAACGTCAGGAGCACCTTATTTTCATCATGCTGGACCTAGCCATAGATCTACATTTTTACTAAACCCAGAAAGGCCTGGATTTCAGATGCCAAGTGATGCTTTGATTTACTGCTTCCCACAACAAAGGGCAGAACCTAACAGTTCTCAGAATACAAAAGCTCTGCAGTGCTGAAACCTTACTAGAGGAGTTGAGAAATGAAAAAGAAGTGTCGAGAGGCTGCAAGGGAGCACCAAATGACAGAAGCTTTCATAAAGCACGCAGGTTTCCCTCAATGTCAATAAAGAATTTGTGTTCTTACAGTTAAGATTTAAATGTTGCTCTTAAAAAAAATGGGGTAAAAATGTCCTAAAACACAGGAAAACAAGCAAAAACCCAAACCTGAACTGGAGCTTCCCAGGAGACCAGTTGAAAGAGGTGACCATCTCCAGTTCATCCAATGCTAGAAGCTGAAAGAGCGTTGAATTTTGATAGAGCAGGTCTGTAAAATTCTGTTGATGTATTCTTTGTGATTGTTCCCAAAAGGCAATATTGTAATTGCAAGTACGGTTTGCAAATAAAAGTTACTACTACTACCTGCATGTCTTATTTCATTGTCTTCCATAATTGTATGTGCTTGCCTGCAAGTCTCAGAGCAGGATCTGCAATCCATAACAAGAAGCAATCTGGGGAGAAAAATGGACACAGCTTCTAATAAAGTCTGCCAGATCTAGAGTAATACTTTCCTGATGTGGAATCACCAGACCATCTGCAGATAAGTTATTATTATTTATGACCCCACTTCCCATATACATCATTAAAGGATTTCTGTTCCTTTCCCATGTTATCTACAGCTCTTAAGTCAGTTCTTTCCCCCCACAGTGAACAATTCTCACAAAAAAAAAGGTACTCAAATAGTCACAATTAATCTTTGTTCTGCAGGAGCAGGGTAGAAAGCAGAAAGGTGCCTGCAGAGGCACATAAAAACACAGAACTATTTGGGTTGGAAGGGGCCTTAGAGCTCACGCAGCTCCAACCCCTGCCACGGGCAGGGACACCTTCCACTAGAGCAGGTTGCTCCAAGCCCCATCCAACCTGGCCTTGAACACTGCCAGGGATGGGGCAGCCACAGCTCCTCTGGGCAAGACAGCTCAGTGCCTTCCTGGTGTTGAGGGCAAGGTCTCCAGCCCAGCGATGACTCAGGTTTTCAGGAGCATTTGTGGGGTGAAGGTGAGAGGACCCACACGCAGGAAGGCAGGGGAGGGCCGCTCCTCTTCTGCAGCTTCCACTTGTTTTCTGCCACTGGGTCAGCTGCAAAGGAGAACCAAGGTAAAAGCAGCCTTGCTGGTCACATAACTAATAAGCTCTCCCTTGCTTAGGGAAAATGCCCTCCTAAGTCAGGCTTCTGTCCACCTCCCTGTACAGCCCATTCTTGGTCAGAGCAAAGAAGAAAACCAGCACTGGCTCTTGTGGTACTGATGCTCAGAGAGGCTTCCACAGGAGGGTAAGCGAACAGCAGTACTTCCCTACCACTGCCACCTGCACAAAACAGAGGAAACACCTGAAGAGCCAAAGAATAATGGCGCTCCCCATGTCAGAACCTGCCAGCACGTTTCACCTGTTTGTAAAACAGGTCTGGAAAGAACTGGCAGGAGGAAAGAAAAAAAGGCACCTACCTGTGCTAGACCTGTGCACTAAATGCTCACTTCAAACCACATCCTCCAGCAACTACCACCATACCCTAGCGTGTGAGAGGGAGTACAGCAGAGACACACATCTGCACAAGTCATACACTCACCACAGAAACCAGGTTACCTAAGGGGCAGCACACTGCCGTGCAAGTACCAGAAGCTCCCACTCAAGTGTTCCCTTTTCCACCCAGTTATGTCTCTTCTACACTGTATTTTCCAATACTGAAAACAATAATCTCCACAAAGCCTCTTTGCGAGGAGTCCCCCTGTTAAAGACGCATTCATCACGTTATAAGCATTTGCCATAACAATTGTAGGTCTAAAGTACTCACAGAGGAATTGCTGAAGCAGAATTGGAGCCATGCTGTGAAAAGCGACCCGAGTGTTGCCTATTAGCAAGGGCTGCTATAGCTGAAGAGAAAGCAAACATTACTGCAGGCTCAGACACGAGGTTCCTCCTGAGTTAAATCACACTGTGAGTTTTCTCCACGGGCAATAAAAAAAGGCCCAAAATAAGCAGCCCTAATGAGCAAGTGGCTCTAAAAGCAAACCCCTCAAGCTCCGTGGAAGTGAATGCACTTGACTGGGAAAAGAAACAGTTCCCCTTGTTTGCCAGACAGAGCTCGCGCTCCCCTTGTCTGCTGTTGCTGCCAAGAGCTCTGACTTGCATTTTCTTCTGTGTGACGGGGGAGTTTGGTAGCTGCAATCCCCTTCATCCGAGCGGGCTGTCAGAGCTTACAGGCATTCCTTAAAAATAGGAACCACCTAATCCCAGTTCAGCTAATTTAACAGGAGTTGCTGCAGTGTTGCATGGTTCTGTCAGAGCTAACAGGCAATAACTCATGCCTGTGACATGACATGGTTTGTTTCCTCTCTTGCCACTCATTTCACAGACACCTTCCTTGCTCTGTGTTGATGCAAGCTGTTGTTCTGCAGTTATTTGCATCTCTCTTCTTGATGCTATTCTGTTTGCAGCTGAGGATCTTGATTCGAATGCAGATCCCAGTGGAATTGTTACTGGTACCTTTTTTGCACAGCTTGTCGGCCATATGGCACTGACAGCTGAATGAAGGGGACACAGCACCATTCTCAAACCATGACAGGTTCATACTCCAACACAAACCAGAGCCAACTTTGGCACGTTGCTAGTTGCAATAGCAGCTTTAACGAGAAACAGAGCAGACAACTAGACATTGTTTCATGATTCTGCCTGATCTGCTGCGTGCAAGTCATACCTCATGCATACCTCATGCAGCCCGGTCACCAGAAGTAAACCCCAGGTTTAATTGTAGCTGCTGCCAAACCGCTCTCTCCAAAGCAAGATGCTTTGAGCTACAACGCATTTCACCAGCCTAATGCCAAATGACACCCACATACACTGCTGCTGGGCCCTGTAACTTCCTATTGCACCACCACCACCCATCCTCTGGCTATATCATTGACGAGGTACTGAAGCGATGACAGCAGCAGTCTGTCCAACCTGGGCTATAAGACTACCAAAGATACAGCGCGTGCCTATTTTTGGCTGGAAGTATAGCGTTTACTGAAAGATGAGAGTGTTTTCATTAGACAAGCTGATACAGCAGGGAAAAATGAGAGAAGCCTCAGGCGTTCAAGGCACAGTTGCTGAAGCCACGCTCCATTTACCACACGTCACCAGCAGCGTTCGCACGTAGCCAGGCACTGAGAATACCCGGCTCTTCAGGTTTGATTTCCTGCTCCTTCTAACACACACGCCATCCTCTTTACAGAGACAGCAGTGGGGAACATTAACTGCGCCTCTGCTTGGACAGCACTAACTAAAACCACTGCATTACACACAACTCCAGCAACAAGCACTGGGACCACCAGTCACTGTTCTCCTTAGCAGTACCACTGGTGCTGTAAATAACTGGTTAGTAACTTACACATTTGGATGCTAAAAAAACACAATGTTATTCTGAAATGGAGAGGGAAAACAATGAAAGGCTTCGAGTTTTCATGTACTTTATTTACAGGCCGCACAATACATTTTATATACAAATGGCTTAAAATAACAAAGAGTAAGCAAGCTGAAGCATAACAGTTTGATTATTTTAAATTAGGTTGTCTTGAAATAACTCCTGCAGTATTTTTCACCCTGATGAGCAAAAGTTAGTTTGATTTTAAGTCAACCCAAGGTCGCTTTGTTTTTAAATACAGAATTCAAATCGGTTCTCTGGTGATTCCTTAGTTTCATGACACACTTCCACATATATAGAACATCCCAAAACTATCAAGAAAGGGAAAACAGCCAAAATTTCCCCATGTAAAATAAAACCAGTGTAACAGAACAGACTGGAGAAATGTTGTATGGAAAACACTCGTGTGTTTTATTAACAAAAAGAAGAATGCAGGAAACACATCTGAGATTTTCTCTCTTGGAAACAGAATCCATGGTCTGAGATCTAATTTGCCCGCAGACAAGAGGTATCCTATGTTACTTCAGTACTTCGGGTTTTACTGCACAATTATCTATTAAACTCATCCAATTGTAAACGCCACCGAAACCGAAACCACCTCCTGCACCAAGCAAAAGGAGAAGAGCACTCAAAAAACGAAGGAACTTACATGACAGCGCTTCCAGAAGCACCTCTGCTTCTAGAGAGCACCTCACTACTGTGGTATGGAGGAAATTCAACACTGACCATGTTTTATGGAAACGTAAGAAAATATAGAAGTTTGCCTTCTAAAAATTATTTTTTTCCCCAAGAAATTATATTAACATCTAAGGACACACTTATTTTTACACCTTTTCCCTAACACTGCTCCTTCTGTTCAAGATGATAACTAGCAATCCATGATAAAAGCTGTTTCCTTTTCCTTTGGCTGGTTTTAAGCGTATTAATTAGTCTAAGTTTTAAGTCACGGTCATAGCAGTCCAGTCGTGCTCACTTTGTTCCTCTTGGTATGGTTAAAGACCACTGAATATAAATAATGAAGTACTTGCTACTTGATAGTCCATAATTACAGTATTTTGCTATGTTTATTCAGAAATACAAACACACAACACTTACTTTTCGATGTAGTGTCCAGGTCTCTGTAGCATACTTTGGAATTGCAGCATGGAAAACATAAACCCAAAGGAACTGGGTAGGGAGGAGGAAGTAACAGAAGCCACAGCTCCACAGGAAAACAACACGGATTTTAGAACATCTACAACTGCATCAAAAACGCAAGAGCCACGTGATGTAAAATGCCAAACTAGCACAGACCCAACTCTGCCGAGTAGAATTTGTTCCAAAGGGTGAAACTTTGAACTGACACCTTGTCATAGGGTTTGGTTCGAGGGAAATTTCCACAGGTCATATGCAGGCCCAGTACAAATGAACGTGGACCTACAGTCCTCAGATCCGCCCAGTTCCCTGCCTGCTGACCTGCCCAGACACAGCTCTGGGGTCAGGGATAAACCCTCCTGCCATGCACCTCAAGGCTGCCCTGCAGAGGGAGGGCAGAGCTCCTGACCCACACACAGCCTCTCCCTGCCCAGCCCAGGGTGAAAGGCTGTCAGAGCCAAAAAGATCCCCTGGGTTGCAGAGAAGGTGATCTCTTCAGTTATCACACATGGAAATATGTTATCTTTGCCTCCAAATTATCCCAACACTGCTGCCCCAATCAAATAGTGTGTTCAAAGTCACAGGCTAGTAGTAAACCTTGCACTGAATTTGGGGAAAAGTCACTGTGCAGTATGCAGCTGCCACAGCGTGCCAGTTCTGGTTTTGATTCATCTGGAAGTTCAGCTGTCTATTGCATCTCCTCATAGGATTACTCGTGCTGTTTTGGTTGGGTTTTTTTCATGGCCAAAGACTGAAATCCATTTTGGCAGAATGATGCAAGATCAGAGCCCATAAGGAGCTGCACTGTCATTTGCATGTGCAGAGGAGACTGACTGCTCTGCATTAAATAAGGTGAACTGACATGAAAATTTACCTCCAAAAGGGAAGCAGCAGGGTGTCTTCCTTGCATTTCTGTATAGGAAGTCAAATCATTTTGTCCTCTCAAATCTACCTTCCATGTCAACTTACCTGCTTTTTCAGGCAACTGCCACCTGCAGTTACATTTGAAGTGCAGGAAAGTAAGCACCAGACTGCATGTTTTTAGTGAAAGCAACTGCCTAAAAGCTCTGCAAGTCTTGCTTGATTCTGACAAAACGCCATCTGTGTGTATTACTGTGGGATTGGCTTTGTTAAGGTTTGTAAACAGAAAGCCTCGTCTGACACTGTCCATAGCTAAATGAAACTAACGGGGTTTGCCTTTAAAATTTTACTAGCAGAAAAATGCTACAGGGGGTATCCTTACTCAAGGAAAACTATCGTTGACACGTGAAGCTTCTGCTGTCATTAAGCACGGGTTATTCAGGTCATCAGTATGCTTATGACCAGACTGCTTTTATTTTCAGATCACGGGATTTTCTACTGTGTCTAGTGAAGGCAACTGCCAGACTTACAGGGACATCGGAAGCAGCTTCACTCTCTCTCCATTTCTCATTTGCCAGATCCTCAAACACTACGTAGTTAGTGAAGGGAGTTTCTCCATGCTCTACAAAGTGGTAGTTAAGCCATATACGAACCAGGATTTTCAACTAAAGCAAAAACAAAACACCAACAACTTTGGCTTCTATTCTGAGTAATCCAAAAAGTCACTGACAAGACTACGTTTGTAATAGTGTAAGTAGAAATTTTACTTTCTTAAAAGTAATAATTAAACACTCAGTTACATAAGGTACCGATTTGTCAACTGGATAATCAGTTGGAAGATTGTTTCCAATATGGGCTTTAAAACATTCTTTTACGTACATGCAAAATATAACCATACCTCCTCTCTGCAGGAGAGAGACCGCTTGTTGTCAAAGGAAAAGAAAAACATGCTGGAAGTTGTAATTAGTATGAGTGGCTCTTGGTAAGAGTTTGAACTACAGTCATTTTATCAGGTGTTCAGAAAGACTCGATTCCAATCTTAAAATGCTCCGTGGAACGGCAGATACCAAATCGATTAATTGGCACAATCACGAGTTTACAGAGAGTTAGAACTAGTGTCAAAACATTCTGCTGTTGCTTTAAATACTGGTCATTTTTCCTTTGGTTACTTCCTATAAACACAGTATTTGTGGTAAAAACACGACAGTGTCAGCTTTTCACACAAAGTAAAGTACTGCTGTAGACATTTAAGAGAAAAAAAAAACCCTATTTCATTACTTGGTAAGGACATATAAAGTATAGTTTATTTGGCAGAGGAACTAAAACACTTACTACAACTCCAAGAGGGAGGTGAGGAAAAACTACACTCTTAATTCTTCTCCTCACTTCCACCGTTTTCTCATGACATTCAATTTGGAAATGATACTTCATCAAGGAAAGATCAGGTCTCTAAATAACCGGCCCACCTGAAGTAAACAGCACAAGGTTATGACCTATTTCATTTGCCTATTATTATCTGAATTTCCATGTTAACTACTGAGGTTTAAGGGATTAATTTTTTATCGATCTATGAAGTACTTCCAAATGTTTGCAGACCTTAAGCTTCCATGTTAAGGCACTTACCATTCAAGTAAACCAGTTTTTATATAAACAAGCCTGGGAGATGGAGAGAACATTTTACCAGAACACCCATTCTTTTTTTTTTTTTTCTTTTTTTTTCTTAAAAGAAGAAAAAAGAAAAAAAAAAAGAACATTGACCAAATATTTATAAAACTTTGCATCAAGAGAAAGGTTGTGGTTTATTATCTGAAATGAGCACAAAGTACACCTTCCACAGTAACACTGAAAGCAGTGCAAAGACTGACAGTGACCTTTGACTAAAGGTAGTTCTGTAAAAAGAAAAACACCAAATAAATCAGTGCCCTGCTTTGATTGTTGTAAAATTTTTTTTCTTTTTTTTTCTTTACATAAAAGTTGGTCCAAACTTACAAAAAAAGCACAAATGTGCATAGTTCAGAAGATCTGAAAGAGTGCCGTAAAAAGCTGACGTCCCTAAATTTAGCATCCACTTAAAACTGCCAAAATACAAAATAAAATCCAGAACCAGAGTTTGTGAACATGTACAATCGATTTATCTAGGTTTCCGACAGCATGAGTTTGAAGCATTTGTCATTTTTCCTACTGTATGCAAGACCCTTTTCCACATAAAAATAAAGCTGTTGAATTAACATTATTCAAGTCTGTTGAACTGCTGCTTTAAACTGCAGCGAGGGAACAAGATAAACAAAAAACCAACAAAAACCAAGGAAGTTTTTCCAGATAAAAATGATGTGCCTGAGGAAAAACAGATACTCAATATGGTAATCCTCTGCCTCGCCCTCTCACTGCAGATGTGCTAATGTGTCCCCTGTATCCTTGGGAATAGCCAGGTCCTTGGGCAGGAGAAGTCCAAGTCTGTCCATGCATGTGGCCAATGCCACCGGGATTTTCCTGTAGGTTACTTCCGAAGCTATAGTTATGCATCTTTGTGGGCAAAGAGTGCGCGCTCTCTGGCCCCACAGGGGCGTCGCTGTTGCTGCCCAGAACCGGAATAGGGCCGTGGCTGTATTCAAACCTATGGTCTTTATCTCCACTAAATAGCATGGGGCCAGTGTTGAGGTAAATGTCTCCATAAGCAGTTACTGAGCCTGGAAAGGGTTCTGAAAAGGCTGACGGAGGAGGGGGAGCACCAGAGTGAGATGAAGCAGTACTGTAGTTATCCAAAGACTGAATATCCGAGTTTCCAAGGAAGCTCCTCCTTTCTAATGCTCCTGATGATCCGCTTCCTATTCCATCACTACTGCCATAATGAGCAGATGAGAAGGAAGACGATCCAAAGTTATCCTTGTAGTCTGGGCCTGGTACATAGGATTCTCTAGGCTGATAATCCACACTCGTTTGTACTGGCTCCTCTGTTGTTGCCTGAGCTTGATGCTGAGCAAGCAGCTGCAGAAGGGCTGCTTTCACTCCAGCGTGAGGATCTGTTCCTGAAGAGTTAGTTATAGGCAAATGTTGGTTCTCTGTCCGATAATCAAGGTCTTCATCAGTGAGAGGCGGAGGCTCCGGTGGCTCTGGGGGACGCTGGTCTGGAGGCAAGATCCGAGGGCGCTCTTGTTCGGGCGTGCGGTTTAGAAGCCTCATCTCAGATTGCCTAACCAAATCCTCTTGACCTAAGCATATGAGAAAGAAAAGCTTTGGAATAAAAATACACAATAACAATACCAGGAAGGAAAAGGACTCTTTCCTCAAACGATACAGACGTTTGTTACTTCAGTTCTCGTTAACTTATCTACTGATTAAATAATCTCACCTTAGGTGGTGAGATTATTTTGGGGAGGGCAACAGCTCATTTGCCTCAGGAGGGTGATGCAGTTTCTCCTTCAAGTAAGATTAACAGGCAATTACTTAAAGGAAAATGGTACAAGCTCCTTAAACAAAAAAGCATACTCAAAAATATCCCAAACAAAACTTGACAAACACGTAAATACTAGGAAATTCAAAGAAGGGTCACAAAAGATTTGCAAATAGGAACAGAAGTCTTGAGGGACAAAAGGCCACTCAAACTCAAAGAAAGAACCCCAAAACACTTCAGAGCGCTTTCAACAGCTCCAAATGTCACAGAGCAATACATAAATCACCATGTAGTAGAACTGAAATAGGAATCCAGAAAGGCCAACAGGAGAACTCTAAACTTCAAGATGACTAAGGAAGCCACTAATACACCCAAGTGGTAACCTTCGGTCATGTGTGCCGGAGTGACAGGAGTAACCTCCTACAGAATCTGACGCTAAGAAATTGCTCTGATCAGCATTAAGAATAAAATTAAGAGAGTCTCTCCCCAAAGGAGGCTTTACCTAAATACAGCCAAATTAGCAGATTCTACCTATGAATTTGCTAGAGAAGACTCGTCTTCTCCACCACAAACATCACTAATAAAACCCCAAACCTCCAGGATAGCAATCAGTGTAACTGCTTCATCAGAAATACTACCAGCACTTGTGTACCTCTTAGAGTAGGGATCATCTTTTGCTCTGTCTGCATGGTACCTGCTACAGTGAAACACAAATTCTATGATCCATATGTAAAGAGTCACAAAACCAACTGAATCTTCTCTCCCATACTCACAGAAACTCATATGGTTAACATGTTAACTCTATCTCCAAATCATGACATTTCCACTGCTCAAACTATCTGCCAGTTAGCAATAAAGACCTTCAGTACCTGTAGATGTATATAATGACTTGATCAGATGTGGGTAGCCAGGTGCTGGAGATTCCATGTCTTCCCGGCTGACAGACACAGGAGTGGTAGGCTCTGGAGGCTGCCTGAGTTGTAATGACATTTCATTTCCTGATCCGTTTTCCTTCTCCTCCAACACAAAATCTTTTTGCTTTGTTTGCTGAGCCTTTATTAACTGAGACAACAGAACAGCAAATGCACTCTGCACAGCTGCCTGGGCAGCATCAGTCTCAACTTTAGGCTGATTCAGCTGAGCAGGCGGAACAGGAGGCTGGGTGACTGTCGGCTGTTTGAGAGGCTCCTGTTCTGGTGGCGGTGGTGGTGGCTGCGGTGGCTGCTGCTGCTGTTCTGACTGTTTTTCACCTGCTGACAAAATTCCAGCAGGAAGATTTATTTTATTTAGTTGCTGCTGAGTCTCTGGGTTAACCTTAATATTCAACACTTGGGCAAACTGTGCCAAACTAACACTTGTTTTAGACTGTAGCAGGTTTAGCAGGATTGCCACTTCATTCTGGTTTAACTGCTGTCCAGTGCTTGTTTTAGCTAAAGACAAAAAAGGTGGTTTTAAGTATTATTTAGAACTGGCATATTGCAGAAACTCAAAAGACTAATCTAGCATGGCTGAAGTTAACTGGCAAAGCATGAGTTTGGACAACACAGAAATGGAATGCTTTTACGTATTAACTGCCTCTGGGGGAGTACCTATAGGAAATGGAATAGGAAGATCCAACATAAATAAAGTGACTTCCAAGGGGTACGCACACACACTTGGACAGATGAGAAATATCAAGCTGGAGCTCAATTTTGCACAACAGAACTAAGCTGGGGCTTAAGGCCACCTGCTTTAGGCAGCTGTAGGATTTCCAATTCCTGTAAAATTCCCTATTTTTCACATATCCCATCCCTCTGTTAAAAAGTGGCCATCTGCAAAATGCATTTCCAGTCATATTTTAGCCTGTTCTAATTCAGCATCTGGATTCTAACACCTGCTCAAGTGACTAGGCTCTAGGTGACACAGAAGCTAGCAAGTATAAATGCAAAAGCAAGTGCTGAGTTTGAAGGACAAGTCATCAACCACCCAGTAGCAAGAAAATACAGGTTTGTGATGGCATGCAATTCCTTCAATGAAATGGAGTTTGACACAAGTAAGAGGAGAGTACGATGATGGAGGGGAATATGAATAAGGAAGTCAGAATATCAAAGTAGGTGCTTAGTTTCAAGCACCCACTGTGGCAGTTTATTGTGAGAGAAGTGAAGCAGCATGGATTTCAACGTGCCGAATGAGTAGGTGACTAGTAGATGAGGGAAGAAGTTAAAAATGAGTGTGTGACTGCGCTGCCAGAGCCCTGATTTTTTTAAACCTAGATTAACATGGACTCATTCTGTCCCATTCTATCCCTAATTATGCTAATTCACCAATGTATTAATTCACAGCAGATTCAAAGCATGAACAGTTACGCACACAAAACTGTCAAGTATTTGCCTTGGAAGACTAAGAGCAAGATGCTGGAAAATGCTGCAAAACCAAAAACCCACTACTCTACTTGTGGATGTGCACCAAGATACAAGAATGTGGAACCCTATTCAGGCAGGGTGCAGGGACTTCAGTGGTTTTAAAAATTAATATATAAAAAATCATCTCTTTGGCAATGCACAGAAAATTTCTAAGGCCTTGTACTGCTGGCTCTCACTCACGTCATGATTAACAGTTGATTTTGTAACATCTGAGGACAGTTTGCTCAACACTCAAACTCTTCTCAGGATTTCAGTGAAAATTCAGCAGAAAAATGCCAAACAGGGAAACTAACCTACCTGTATACACCTATCTTAACCATACTCTTTGATTAGTTTCAAGCCCATTCCAAGAGCAAACTGTGTCCTGGGAAATCTGGCAGTTTCTATCAGAACAGAATTATTGAGCTCTCATAGCTCCTGTTAAGATTTTAAGATGCAATCACCAGGGGTCCCATTTGTGAGTAAGAACATTAGCAGTTGATTCAAGGTGGTTTTTAACCTCTTATTTTTGGGTGCAACAGTTTTTAAAGCATGCATTTGTACATGGACTTTTTTAGTGTGCTGTACTGATAATATCATCTAATACTATCTAGTTATGGCTTTCACAAGTGCTTTGCTTAACAAAGAAAACACCTCTATGCTAAACTATCTAAGCTCTCTCAAAAATTAAACTGTCTTCTTTTCTATGTAGATATATTTCTTTATGTACATATAGGCAAATAGCAGTATAGGTCTGACAGATTCCTTCTCTGTTTAGTTTATTTACATAGCTAGTATTAATGACTAACAGTAGTCTCTCACCTGGCTGCTATAAAAAGCACAATAAATACTATCCTTTAACTTCTATACAGATTTCATTTGTGGGGGGAAAAATATAAAGGGCTACAGAAAGTCATGCTTGAAAATGCTGCCAAAACTTGTAAGCTAAATATACGGAGTGGCAGAAGCTCACAGCTGGCTTATGGTGCAAAACAGGATGAACAGGAGCAAGAGGCAATAAATTGCAGTAAATTATGATCAAAAGATATTATTTTCTATATATCTCTGCATAGAGTATTTAGAGCTCTGCTCTACTGTTAAATGAAAAGTTGATTCAAGATGGTTAGTATCAAAGACCATTCAGGCTCTGTGCAGGCATTTATTGGGTTTTTGCAGCTGAACTCCTGTATCAGCACCATGGGGTTTATGGTCACTTTGCACAACCAAGAAAGGTCTAAATTAAACTTCCTGGGTATCCAATTTGGTTTTCTTAGTCTGCATATTTCTACATATTATGAGGGAACTATCATCGAAGTATTAAGAATCTCAAATGGTGTCCACATAGGTAACCTTTACTTTTCTTATCATATTCATAAAACTGGTCTCAAGCAAGATCTTTTGGTTAAGTTTCAGAATTAACAGTTGTGCAATCTACACAGGTAGCTACTTCTTGTTATACCAGGTTTTGGGTTGGAGGTTCACGTTTATTTCTTTACAACTGGGTTCAGCTCCAACTTAGAAAGCCAAGAATAACATAACATGCAAAGGGCATCTATTTCATTTGAAATGATGATTGTTCCAAAATCTGCCTTCTGGTCAGTTTATCAATACCAAATAAAGCTCCTCCAATCTATGGGGACTGCAAGGAACTTAGAGCAGCAGCCGGCTGGTGGGATCACTGAAGAATTACAGATAAGCAAGAGACAAAATTCTCTCAAAATATAGAGCAAAGCAGTTGCTCTGACCAGACTGCAAAAAAAACTTAAAAGGAACACACCTACTTTCCAAAAGCAAAGGAAAATCTTTTGTAACAAAGATTTAACTTACAATACTGCTCCTCCCTCAAGAATCCAGGAGACGTCAGTACTCTGAACACAACAGCTAAGATTTCTAGAGGTGCAATCCAAGTAGAGGGTAATTATATGAACTAAAAACATTACTGACCAAGTGCTACGCTAGAGTTGCCCTGAGTTTTGAGTTGGGAAGAAGTTTGCATGCCTTGTGGGGTGTTGGTTCTGCTCTCATCCATGCCGAGAGACAGATCCTTCCTCGGGACTTTAGCTGCTGTTGAGTCATCAGTCATGCCCATCTGCTTCTGTCTTCTGCGTTTCTTACTCCACAGCTCATGGCAATCTTGCCACAAAGGAAGGCTGAAAGATGGATTAGAGATAATCAGTTTTATCACACATTTTTTTTAACCATGTTGGTAAAATAAACATTCAAGTTATACATAAAGTAACTTGTGAAAGATTGATCTACCGAATTCAGAAACATGAGAAAACACTCAAAGCCAGCAAAATCTCAGACCTGCTTTTTTCTGGCTGAAATTCCTTCACTGACTGCGTATTTCAGAAGCACAGATCCCTCTGGCAGAAAAGGGGAGCATGTATCTTAAAATTAGAACCAATGTCATTTGCTTGCATTCACACTTACAAAAAGCCTAGTTGTTTGTGTAATTCAAGACTTCAAACATCAACGCTGCACACTCGCTACAAAACAGAACTTGCAGAGTAAAAGGTAATAGAATTATTTCATGAATATAAAAATGCTTTTTTCAGGGTATGGGTGGCCAATTCCTTTTGACTACTTGTAAAAGTACTAGTGTCTCAGGAGTTCAAGTATTTATCTGCAATGACAGACATGGCTATCTAATTCACAGCTGTACAGCACAGACAACCAAGACGGTGAGTGGGAGGGAAGGGAAAAATGTTTCAAGAGTAAGTTGCATGAATAACATGGAATAACATGGGATATCCCAGTCCTTTAAAAGACAGATAATGGCAGAAACAAAAGTCTCCTAAAGAACTCATTTGTCACCAGTTCTGTTGTTCCATTATTGTTCCCTGCAGGCATCTCAATTCTGACTTCCTAAGGAACACAGAGACCCATCCCATAGATAATGGAAACACTGAGACAGGCAGTAAAAAGAGTGCCTCCTGTTTTCCTAGAACGTATCAGTAACTGTCTGATCAGTTCTCTCACCTAGGAATATGGAAAAATTAGGTGACAGATGACAGATGACAAATTAGGAGACAGATGCCTCAAGGAAAGGCAAACTGCTTCCTTTATTGTTTCCCTCTGCATACCAGGTCAAAGACCTGCCAAGTACTTAGTCAAAACCAATTGGAAGCAAGCAAGAACTCATTGTGAGAAATATCTTACAGTCCTTGCAATCAACACCGTCATTTCTTTGAATGAACAGCTGTTTCTTCCCAAAGCAGAACATTAGTTTTCCAGGAGAACAGTTCACAGTTCCCTGTGCATGCCCTGTCAAGACTTGAGTGTGGTTTCTCTTAACCTTTAAAAGGACACCAATGACTTGTTCTGAATTTCCATATATCACCTTATATAATTGATGCACTCACTACCAAGCTCATGAAAAAAACCTAATTTCTTCCCGTTCACTTACTTTTCAAAGCACATAAGCAACATGCTATACAAGTGGTTCTGAGATTTTAGTGAAAAACCTAAAATTGCTGTTTTACTGATACTCAAGCAGCAATATATATATAATAATCACATTCAGACAATGAAACCTCTTCACTTCATGCATCAGCAGCATTAGTAACAACCGTGTGTATGTAATAGGTAAGTTTCAGGAGATTTTTAATATAAATCTTAGATAAAACTCAAACATTTTTTTCAGTTGGTAGCTAATTAAAAAGGTACAGCCTGCCTTGAAGGTACAATTTACTCAAGCAATACTAAATGCTCTATGTTCTGACAGCTATCTCAATGGAAGAATGTAACCTGCAGATCCTGTAATACTTTTTCATTGTTCTTCTTGGTGCCTGTTCCAGTATGATTTGTAGTGATTAAAATGGCAATTAAGTCACTGCAAAAACCCTACTGGAAATTGCAATACATTTCCTCTTAGAGAAACAAGCAGGAAAAAGCCCTGCACAAAGTACTGACCTTGTCCTCCCTGTAAAACTAAGAATCTTATCTGGCACAAGAAACTATTTATGGTATTTCATTTTAACTCTCAGGTACCTCTGCAGAATTCTATACCCAATGTCGTTCTATCATCAAAGAAGGCAATTCAGATTCATGGGGGACCCCAAAACCCTTGGAAAAAGCAGACACTGATGTACAGAGATAGCAGAGAAATGATGTTTTTTTCGACATTAGAAACATTCATGTAAGAGTATTTTTCTAAAGGAACTCAGTAACTAGTTCTACGAATAACAGATGAAACAGTTCTCAGATTCTCACAACCACTGCTATGGTGTTATTCAGCTATGCAAACATTTTAGTGCAGAATCACCATTAAACAACTGTATCTATCAACATTTCTGTTCTGGCACCTCCTCCTTTAACTGAAACACAATGACCTCAATGAAATCAGTGCATGTTCACATTTTGTACAGGTAAGGGCCATTACCAAAGGAATCACTTACTCTGGAGGAGGCATTTTAGATGGTTCCACATCTCGCAGAAACTCACACTGAAGAGCTTGTTCAGCTGTGCAGCGCTTGCTGGGATCCAGGGCAAGCATATAATCAAATAAATCTAATGCAGCTGGTGGGATGCTACAAAAGAGCAAAATGGAGAAAAGCAGTGCATTTTTATTTTGGATCATTCTGTGCAAAGTAACTCTTCCGACATAACTGATCAGTAAGTCCTCAGATAACTCATATCCTAGCAAAACCCAATCACAACTGCAGCTTGGTAATAAGAGGCAGAGATAAACTTCACCTCTTATTACCCATGCAAACATATAACCAAAGCTGTCTTTGATTTGCGTTAATTGCTTGAAACATTGTCCTTACAAAAAATACCCTCCACCTTTCTAAGCCAAGACGATATCATTACTTTACAGTTTGGAACTTAGCACCCACAGAGTTGCTGTTTTCACTAGCCCACAGACAGTAATTCCACTGCTTCAAAGATACAAGTCTCGTTAGTACAAACAGGATGATACATTTCTTCTGAAACCCACAGTAACTGAAGGAGGGAAACAAACCCTTTAAAATAAGCTTACAGCTGTTGTGTGTAACTTTCACATGTGGTATCTGCACAATAGTATAGTGGTAGTACTTCAGAATACAGCATTCAGATAACTCCTCGGTGCTGAATGAATTTATGACCCAAAAGACTGTAATGTTAACCAGATGACATAGTTAGCTCCAGCCAGGTGTCCTAATAAAGAACAATTAAGTACTCGAGCTGGTTTTTTGGACCAGGACAAGCAGCAGGCGTACCACTCCTGGAAAACAAATGTTTCCTTAGGAAAAAGCTGACAGGTGGCTGAAATTCTAGGGCCATCTTCCCTCTTCATGAAGCGTCTATTAAATAAGGGTTAATATAAGCTCTGTATCTGTATCATGGGAAGGATAAGAACCTAAAACCTTTTTTCTTGACACTTAATCTATTCTTCATTCTCCAGAAAACAGTGAAACTTCATAAAGTCTCAAGGAGTACTTAATGCTATTACAGTTGACTAAACTTATTCTTCATCCTTACAAAGCAAACTCTTCTCTCAGCTTTCGGCGATACTGCTTCTTTGGTTTCATTGTGTTGAAATAAGCTAATTTTATAACATCAGGCCACACTGCTGGACAAGGACTCCCACAAATTCGGCTGTATGAAAAAGAAGGGGGGAGAAAGGGTATGAGATCCAAAACCACAAGCGAGCCCAACTGTCATTTTATTCTTGCATATACAGTGAATATAGCAATATATTTTAATGTTCAGGTTATTTTATGTCCTTAGCTCCCAAAGCCAGTAAAGAAAGATACACCAAATGTTTGAAAAAGCACTTTTCAGAGAACTTAGTTGATGTTGAAGACATGAGGGGGAAAAATTCTCAGTAGGGCCTTAGGGCAAAACCAAGATCAAACCACTAGAAAACCTGCGTATTTTTTACTTCAGTTTTACGTCTCAAACCTCATCTATTTCCACAAACGTGTTGCTCAGGCTCACTCCTCCCCAACCCATTTTGTCCAACTGAAGATGGTTAAGCACAGGTTGACCAACTTCTGAGCAGAATTAAAGAGGCATTTATTGTACGTGCAAGGTTTCACACATTAATAAAAGGACAATTTGCAAACACATTTCCCTAGTTCACCCCTCTCATTTATTAGATATAAGCAGTTACTGTAAGAAACACAATAATCTCTTAGTTATGCCCCATATGCTACGCAAACCAATCTGACTTTACATTGGTTGAGAGATGCAACTTTCAGGAGGGAAAAAAGAAACAAATAAATAAATCTGTCTTTTCCTATGAGAATTTACTTCAGCTCTACCATTGCACATTAAAGATACACAGGATAAACATGGAATCATTGACTGTAACTTGATGATGGTAAGAAGCTGATAAAATTGATACATTAAACAGCCAAAAATGCACAGCATCAGCAAGGAGGAAAAATTAAATACAAACAGGAGTTTCCAGCAGGAGAAGGAAATCACGAAGTTTTAAGTTTGCTGTACAAGGTACAAAGGGAAAAAGCTCCAAATGACTGCACTGTGATATGCTTCAATGCCATCTAGTGCTCAAAAGCAAAAATTCCCCAACTCACGCGTTTGGTTCTCCTTACACTGAGAATGGCCACTAAAAGTCTCCTAAAATCTACATTTTTCCAGGCCAGCAAATAACACACCACAAAGCACCATGTTACTGTTTAAGTTAAATATTGAGATTTTTTTCAAACCAATTTCAAGTTTGTTAGTATTTTTAAAAATAATGCTGACTATTTACTCATCAGGTTCTGCAAGGACACTTCTACAGGACTCGCCCTCTTTTCCCCTTGTTTCTAGGAGAGGACCTGTCCTCACTTACGAGGTCAATTATGGTATCAGAATCAAGAGCAATTTTTGTCTGCTGCATAAAGGGTTAAAAAAGTAAAGGTGCTCTGGTACTACTGAGTTATGTATGTATCATTGTATTATTTCTTGAGATTGAGGAAGAAACAGAAATTTTACCTCCATAAAGTGTCTGGCAGTTTGCAAGGGACCAGAAATATTCCCACAAAAATAATAAAGCCCAGGTGTGTATATAGAAGGCTAAAACAAGAACTCAAGGGCAATAGCACACCAAGTACCTACTCCTCCCAAATCCCACTTATTATTGTCCATGTTTCTGTTCTGATTTGCTGTAAGGAAGTGGTATTATCATCTTAAAACTTATGGGCATTTTGACTACGTTGTATTTACAACTTCAGTAATAGGCAACTCCAGCTGCTCTACAAGAAAAAACCTATTACTATTCCACTGTACATTGCTAGCACCACCGAACACCCAGAAAACCCCCTTCTCCAGGTCTGAGCTACAGTCACTCGCTTTATATGCCACTCAAACCCTCTTAGAAGTCAGTCAGAGCAGTAACTGGGAACTTGTAAATGCCTGCAGTGCGTTATCTCTGATTTTAACACTAACAAAAGAAACACGACACTTTATGAGGCTCCTACTGTGTTGTAATGGTTGCAAGTTACCTTATGAGCTCCAGTTGAGCAAGTTCTTGATTTGCTTGAAATATTGGCTTTTTTGTAAAAAGTTCACCCAGGATGCAGCTGTAAAACAGTTTTGCACAATTCCATCATTATGGCTTTCAGTATAAAGCACCAGAAACATTGAAGATTTTATTCTGGCTTGGTTTTATGCTTGCTACACTTCTGTACCAAACTCTTACCCACAGCTCCAGACATCAATAGCTGGTGTGTATCTTTCTTCTCCCAGCAGAAGTTCAGGAGGCCGATACCATAGTGTGATAACTTTGTTGGTATATGGTCGGCTGTTGGGGGGAGGAAAAAAGAGAGGACTATCATTTTACTACGATCTCATTACTGAAAAAGTGATGCTTTGAGGACTTCTGTAATGCTGCCTGAGAGCAGTACAACCTTCCACTCCCCTTTTCATAACTTGAGTCCTGCAAAGCTGCAACTGCACAAAAGCAAACAACGTCTGACCACAGCTATAAAAGGACAGGCTGAAGGTATAAATAACAATCACATAGCCATCTCGATGCTATGTGAATTCTGTATCTCAATTATTATTCAGACAGCAATACTTTCTATTTATTACATGGCTCTCATTTCAGAAGAACCTGCTTGGTTAAAACCATTAATTTCCGGGCAATTACTGATTATTAGCATAGATAATCCAGGACCTCTATAAGCATTTTGAAAAGAAGGGAAAAAAAAAGTCACTTTATTTTTTCCTCTGTAAGCAGATGCAAAAGAGACAAAGCCGCCTTCTTGAACTACATCCTTCAACAATTTTGATTCCAAAGCCCGGAACACTTCCAATATCTTCCTGCATTTTACATCTTCTTTAATTCTCTACAGCTCTAACCAGAAGTTTCGGTCACTGGGAATAATCCTTTTCATTCTCACACTAAAGGAAGGATTTCCACTACCTTAGGCACACATTGTTTGTGGACAGGCTGAGATACAGCATCAGCAGTTCAGAAAGGAAGGCAGAAAACAGATGTTAGGTTTTGGTTCTGTTTCTACAATAGTGTCTTAAAAGTGATCCTACATTCTTTCAGTTTTAATAATTCACCCTTACAAGCACTAGGCAACTCCACATAGAGAGCAGAGTAACATTAAGTACAGAGTTTGAACAACTACAGCATAAAGCCTAACAAGGTTTTATAGCACACTCGGTGGAACAGCTATGAGTTCTGCAAAACCACCTGAGTCCTTTTTTCATCCAGAAAGTGCCCAATTCATTTTTAAGACGTAGTATGGTTTTGGAAACAATCCTGTAATTTATCATATTTATCTCTGAAGCAAGAATTCCTCTATGAAATGTTTATATGGTATGGACTTTCTCTACAGATATACCACTCATATACATTTGTATACGGTGCTTTTTATTTGAACAGATGTTTTCTTACACAATCTGTCATATAACCTACTCCAAACATATTAAACCCACCAGAGTAACATTTAAAGGAGCACAACTACAGCAACCGATGGGAATTGACTTAAAATTAGTTTTTTATTTCCTCCCCATCATGCTCCCACTAAATTTTGTACCCTTTTGAGAAGTATATAATTCTAAATGGTAGTAAATCAAATGTAACACACGTGAATTTAAAGCAGCAGCCTTTACACACTTCTTGGTATAAGTTAACTATGTCTTACTGAAGGTCAGAATCTACTTGGACAGAAAACGAATGACAAAGAATTGTCAAAAATCCACTGATGAGGTTCTAGTTATCCACCCAAGTTCAACTATTAGGTAGCGTAACTGCTTTTTAATCTTGGTTTCATTCATAACAGAATAATAATGTTGCTGTTTTGACATACAGTAAAATCTGCTATTTGCACTATAAAGATAGTGAAATCTCAATCATTCAATCCTTAATGCACAGTTCCACAAGCAAAATTAAAGTTAAATTTAAAATCGGACATAAAAAAAACCCCAAACAAACAAACAACCCACCATGGTAAACAACAGGAAGAAACAAAAAGGTCAGCTTGGTGCATGTTAAAGTAAGAAGGCAGGATGGCATCAATCCCTTTTATTATAAGTACATCCAAAACAGCAGTTAATTACCCAGCAGCTGCTTAAAATTATCTTACCCTGCTACAATACTCAACAGTTTAAGTATCTGTACTTCAGCATATGTTCTGGAAATAACACCTCAAAAGACAGTGAATCTAATGCTATCAGGTTCAACAACAAGCTCAGAGCTCTGTAAGAACACCATAAACTCATAAAGCTAACATTATGGATATTATTTCCCAAATGAAGCGTGCAGAAACCAAAGCGAGCTCAGGAAGCTGATCTCTGTGTATCCAACCACCTGATGAACACACTAGTGTAACGAACATTCAGCCTCAATTTTTAAAATCCAGTTCCATATGACAAACACATGTCATTACAATATGAATACTTCAGTTCTTAACCATAAAATCTGTGCACCTGTTTCCTGGAGTACAAGCACAACGAAGCCAAGAACAACAGAAGCACAAGTCACATGAAGTTTCAGGATAACTTTTATTTCAATTTGTATCTCTGTTTCCAGCAGATTCAACAGCACTGGCTGCCTGAGGAATACAATGAACTTCTTCAAACGTAAGGTTAAATCTTACACAAAAGTAATGCTTATTGAAAAGACACTGTGCACCAATTTGTGTCAGCAAAAGAATTTGGCTTTCCCTATATCAACTTTGCCTAGATATACTAACAGAAAGAATACACTTTAGGTTTACAGGACCAGAAACTAATAGTAAAAACCTACATATTGATGCAACCTACTTTGGACTGCAACTCTTCATTTCCAATTAATACAAGGCCACTCTCTACACTTACTTATCCAGAACACTTGGAAAAGCAATGCACTTGCACAAAGAGAGTTCTGTGGGTTTTTGCAGTGCAAGACAACATGTCCTAAGCAATTAGATGTATTACAGTACAACAGGTGCTCTAAGCAACAGTCTTCTTTTCTGGCCCTTGTAATACATAAGAGTTAGGCAAAAAAGATTAAACTTCTGAAGATTAAACTTCATGGTGTAATTGTGTCTTACCTTTCTTCAGAGTTGTACAGCCGAGCAAGCCCAAAATCTGCAAGCTTTATCTGCCCTCTGGTGGAAAAAGCAAAGAATTATTTAGTGGTTAACCCTATTACAGATTTCCTCCCCCAAAATCAGGTGAAGTTTGAGAATGAGGCAGCCCCGAGGACTGATCTTCACCAAACCACATTAATAAGGAGGCAATGCCTTACAATCTATGCATTTCTTCAGTAAACAAATACACCAACCTACTGAATAGCAAAGACAAGTAAGCAAAATTAGGTACGCTCATCAAATGGCATTTGTATCACTGGATCTCAGTCAAAATTTAGGTGTATGCTGTGAAGTACTCAAATCAGTAACTGCACAGGAAAAAAAATTAGGGAGGAAACTGCTATTTTCTCATCCCTTACTACAAGCATAAGCATTCATACAACAACCATTAGTAGCCATACTTCCTTCTAGGAAGCTGTCCAAGTCCTGTTCTGTTCTTGTGAAGTTTAAATACAGCCTTTAAATGAGGGTGACCAACCAGATAAGGGCTTCTATTTTTGTCAGCAGCCAGCTTGCTGAATGACACAACCTCTAACCCCTTCTTGAGTTCTACCACATGTAAGGGGAAGAGTAGAAGATGCAGAGCTCTTGCCTGGCAGTTTCCACAGCTATAAGGCACTGCTCCATGGCCTGTAGTCCCCACCACCTCTGAAGTCTAGATGATTTAAACAGAAAGCTATATGCAAACTTCTCTAATACCTGAAACGAATGTTAAAATGTTACAGGGGGAGGGTTTGGTTTACAGTACTTACGAGCTTTTAAAACTCCCATCACTTGTAATACATGCAAACCTCACTTTCAAGTAGATTTTATTTCATCAAATTAGGGCAAGACTTCTTGCCTTAGGGCAAGAATGACCATTTTGTGATAATAAAATATATTTTATTTAGGTTATTTAGGTCATTTATATAGGTTACATTTTCCATTCCATTTTTCCCCTCAGATGTGCGCTTAGAGTTGCTGCAACACTTGAAAGGATACCCATAAACAAAGAACTGCTCCCCTCAAATTCACGTGCTTGCTCTTCAGACAGTGTATCCATAGAATATCAAAGAATTTTTGAGCAAAGACATTTAAGTTGTGTATCTAAAAGATACATAATCCATGTATTTGGCTTCAGGCTGTAACTGGTAGTGAGATTTTAGAAATACTGCCTTAAAATTATTCTGATCAACTATTAACTTCTTCTTCCAGTGGAAACATCTAAGGATGCTCAAAAAATATTCTAGGGGAAAAACCTCTGTATCCTGGATTGGAGAGAGCACAGTAGAACAGAAAGCTCCACCTCTACAGAAAGATACTCTTCTTCCCTGTCAGTTTACACCCCAGCTTCTGAGTTCCCAAAGGTGCACGGCCACACCACCACCCAAGCAAGATCAGGTGTGTGGGCATAGTGACTCATGTGGAGAGATGTGTACATCTGCTTAAGGCTCTGTACCATAATCTGGCAAGACTGTGGGGGTATCCAGAGCTGAAGCAGTCTCATGTTACTCTGTTCTAAGAAAAAAAAGGAGGAAAAACTGGAAAATTTCATTTGGAGACTGCTGAGACAAAACTAGGGCCCTACCAAGAGGCAACCTTGACCCATTTTGCCAGTATTTTGCTTCCAGCAGCAGCACACTTCTAGGGAGAACATGTGAACCTGCTCACTTAGGGCCTCATTTTCCTTGCACTTACACCACCCATAATCACTGTGTTAAAGACGCTAAAATACATATTCCTATCTTTTCCCTTTAGCAGGTGTTACTGATCCTGTCCATGAATGTGCCCCATCCTTTTGAACCTCCTAACACTAGCCAGGAAAACCTGTCCTGACAATAAATTCCAGAAGCTGACTACCTGCTTTGTAAGGATGATCCTTTTTGCTGCTATAAGCCTCATTTTTACAGCTGCTCCCCGGTTTTACTACCACTGGATTTCATGAACAGTGTTTCTGTACTGAAGCCTTCCACTATCTTCACACAGGCTTTTTATTTGCTGCTGCTGGACACTGAACAAGACCATGATTACTAACGAGATTTGGAAAGTGGTTAAAGAAGAAACCAATTCATCTCGCTGATTACGGCTGTAACTGCAAGCCAAAGCATGTCTGAACACACCTGAGGAATATTGTTTTAAAGCATTATCCTGATTGATGAAGACAAGGACCTCAGAATTGTCATGAAGAACCAGGCTAGCCACACTTCATCTTAAAATAAGATGGCAAAAAGAAAACATGTCAAACACTTATGTCCTAAAAAATCTGTTTTAATGTATTTGAACTCGGATAATTTTTCCCCATACTCTGACCTAAAAAACTGAAGTTTTAATCCTGCTGTTTTAACACACAGAAGTTTAACAATTACAGGACCAGGTGTTGAGCAGCAGCATTATCAGATCAGTATTTCACAACTGATTTTAAAGCAACTAGCCAGTCTAAAAAACACTGTTAATGACAAAGCAGGTGACCTGTGAAAATTAAAAGAAAGATTTAAAAGTTGTTAACATACAATTTATTTCTTTCTTTATAAACATTAAGTAATATCCATACCTATTATTTAGTAGAATATTTGAACATTTGATATCTCGGTGCAAAAAGTTCTTCTTATGGCAATAGGCCAAGCCCTCCATCAGCTGTCTCATAAAAGATTTAATATGGTTTTCATTAAAATGAACCAAACCAGATTCCAGCAGTCCCATCAAATCATGGTCCATGTACTCAAATACCAGGTAAAATGCACCTAGGAAAAGAAAGGGAAAGGGTAAGAGAAAGAGAGAGAAATTGACTTAATAGCAGTTCAAAACTTTGCGGCTCCCTACTTTTTAAACTATTTTTCTCACAGCTGTTCCCATTTTTTGCAATATTTATAGCTGGCCTCATGTCTAGTAATAGCAACAAAACATAGTGCAGCAAATTGCTCTTCCGTGTGAACTGCTACACTGGTCAAGTGATCATGAAAACAAATACAACCCTACCAACATGGTGCCTTAATCTAGATGGACATGTACTCTTCTATGGCTCTCAATCTCCACCCATTTTACATAAAGAAAATTTAACTGGGTTAATATGCCCTATGTAAAGCTTGGGGAGAAATCTAGAAACAAAGTATGTACAGCGCTAGTCCATCTGTCATGATTCAGTGACTTTTTTAAGCTTTCAGTGAGGATCTGCGCCCTTTTCAGACCAATAATACACGTAAGTCAAAACGAGAAAGCAGAACTAACCTACTAGCAACAGCAGCTCTGCAAAGACAGAGTTCATACTGCAAGTTTCCAGATACATACATAAAGCATAATGCAGTCTGGTCTTATCTCATGGTAGCCTGTGTAATTCCACAAATAAAGCTATTAAAGCCAAGACTCTTTGATATATGTAAGTATTCTTCAATGGGAAAAATGCTGAGTACTTCAGAGGCAGCAATAACCAATCGTAAAGTAGAAAAGTGCTGAATGCTTCAGAAGCAGCAATAATCAATCTCCAGCACACCCACTCCCAGTACCATCTACTTTTCCGTACATCATTTTTCTCCCTTCTACTTAACTCTGTGGCAGAGAAAACAGTCCCTGCAGAGCACTATCGGCAATGCAGAAGCAACTTTCAAGTGGCTCTGTCTACCCTCCGTATTCAAAAGCCTTTCCCCAAAAAGATTACAAAGCCATCACTCTAAATTATAAATAGCTTCTGCTCAAAAAGTACGCATTACAGGTTCTGGCTCCTAAATAGAAACTTCAACTCAGAAGCTAGCGAAAGACTTGGAGCAGTGATGAGGAGTTAGCTTGCCAGAATGTACACACACACACAAATGCACACAGCAGATTCTAATGAACTGACTTGTTTTCTTGCACAGCAGCTGAAAAGGGAAGAACGAGTGTTAAATCCATCTGCTTTTTAACAAAAAGAGAAAAGATCACTCGCAGAGTAAGTGTTAAACTTGTAACAAAGATCAGCGTAGACCAGCTAAACTAAAGGCCACTGCATAAGACACTCTGAGTTCACTGTTTTTAATTGAGGTCCTTTTGTTCTGTTACGCGTTGTATGTTATATGGAGGAAGCAAAATACTGATCATAAAGTATCTGTCAGTGTCTACAGAGGATGTGGAGCAGGAGGTAAATGACTTCAAAAGGAAAGCAGGAAGTTTAAACAGCCATAAAGAACCAAAGGTCTGCTGTGTTACTATGTGCATAACTGAGTTCACCAATGCAGTTCACCAGTTCAGTATGGTAAAAGCACTGAGGCTCCTCATCTTGTTCTTTTAAAGCAAGGTAACTGGCAAAGGTCTACTTTACTGACAACTGCTGAAGTATGAACCATGACATATTTTTAAATGCCTTGAAACAGAACAGCGGATACTAATGCTGCAGTGCCACAATAACCTAGACATGCTCTTCAGAGAATGTCAGCTCAACAAAACTGAATACCAGCAACCAGTACCCTCTTGCTCTGGAATACAAAGGAAAGTTAACTGTCATGGCAGCAGGCTGCACTCTGCGTGTACATGAGAAGGAGAAAGACTGGGAAGGGTCACTGGGATTGCAGACCTGCTTACTGAGAACAGCCAAAGAATCTTCTTGTTCACATGCGAAGCAGGTTCCATGCCTTGAGCAATTTCCTGCTCTGTCACTAGCTACCAGGATTTTTTTACCACTATTTATAACCAGCAATCAGAACGAGTACCCTCATGCAAGAAGGAAAGCTGACAACAATGGAGAGAGTTCATAAATAGAACAGAGCAGTACCTGGGAGTTGATCCAATTATTTATTCTTCCCAAGTCTCATTAAGAAACACTAGAACAGTACAAAGATGTTCCTTGCGTATCAGAGCAAGCGCAAATGCACAGATCAGTTACACTTCTGCATCACACATGATACAAAGTTAGAATTTATTGTTAAAAACAGTCAAAACTGAATCTTCTTCATTGGTTATGATGAACTACTGAAATTAGTCTACTAGCCTCAGCAGTCTAACCATTAAAACCTGATGTTTAGTATTACTCAAAACTATATTTGGAAGAGATTGTAGCTGCAAAAAAGGCATCAAGCAAACTGAAGTGAAATTCAGTTTATTCGTAGACAAGTGTGGTGCCTTTTTCTGACAGATCTATAAAAGTTTGGCCAATAAAACAGTTAATTACTCCACTTGATCTTTTCCAAGTTCTACTGCTTTTCATCATATTGGGCAATCTTCACAACAGGGAAAGAAAGTATAGATACTCAGGAAGAAGAAAACAGTCATGAAAGACTTCACGAGTTAACTATGCACAGGCAGAAGACTGTTTACTACAGCATAGCCAGAGTTCAAGTTTAGAGCATCCTTTCGTGCAATCAAAACAGATGCCACACAAATATCCATTTCTCAAAAAACAAAACCAACAAAAAAATAATTGTTCTTTCCCTTATGAGGCCAAGAGGTTCAATAATTTGGAGGATACAATTTAAAAAGACCCTTTGTTTCATGCGAGCTTCACCAAATATCCACATTTCTGAAAGCAGTGTCACAAAACCACCCAAAGCTCTGTTACAGTAAAGCACATGCAATTCAAACGAAGCGAGAACTACATATTTGACTTTAACTTTACTCATCTTATTGCACTTGCCAGTAAGTACCTGTAGGGTGAGAAGCAGCCTACAGTCTGTACATTGACACATGCTGCAACAAAGCACCAACTGGGGGTTTGTGTCCTGTGTGCCCCGTTTCATTTGCTGGTATCAGGCAGCTTATCTCCATTCCTTCATCTACTGAGATAAGAAACCTTAACTTCACTGCATGTTGACAGAGCAGCAGCTGGAACAGCTGAGCAGTCGTAATATTGCCTGCTTCTGAATATGGGATAAGAGATAGCAGCTGAATCTATTAGGGAGGTATACAATAAATAAAGGAGATTCACACCGATGGAAACAATCCTCTTAACCTTACTTCTTTGTTTGCCCTTCAAGAAATTAACCTTTTGGACCACTCTGTCAGCCAAAATTGATAAGGGTCAGGAAGTGAGATACTGCTTTAGAGTAGTTACAGGGCTGACACATCTTCTCTTCCTGTTCATTTATTTTAAGTCATGGAACTCTAAAAGTAGTTTTCTTGACCAAAACCCAAATTAAACTGGGGTGATAATGCTGTCAAGCTACGCATATAAAACGGGTAACTCAAGACACGGCACTGATGATCTGTAGTAAACAAAGGATTGTCTAGGGGGTTATAAAAGCCAATAAAACATACTCTGCACTTTTGTGACACAGGCAGGCCCTGGAATTTTTTGGACTGTCATCAAATCATACAGACCCCACAAAGCAGGTCATTAAATTAGGTATTTGCTCTCAAAAGTGAGAAACAAGTGCTTTAGGCTGTGCAGGAAGGGGAGCACCAGAGGAGAATGATCCGGAAGCTTACTCGGATGACAGCTTTTAAGCAAATGCGATCCCATAGGGAAGGTGTTTGGGGTTTCTCAAAATATCTAATACAGATCAGAGGAACAAGAAGACCAGAAGTGCCTTTTTATGTGCAAAATTTAATTCAATCCTTGTATAAATGCATTAAAACAGTATCCTGAAATACAAAAATGCTTAAGGGAAAGCATCCCTGGCTCATTCAGTGCATGGTACGTACAATGTAAAGTTGAACAGGTTTTCAACAATTTGTTCTGTACTCCTTGTTCAGAATGAGGTTCCATCATGTTTTCACCTCACTAAGCCACCTCAGCTTCTTCCATGAAATACATAATTATTTTTTCCCTTGATTGATTCAAGATAACTGGATTATATTTACTCTTCCACTTCCTTAACATTTTTCTACCAGTACTTATAATACACTATATTCCAAGACAGTTAGTTTTAAACAGAATTTTGTCAGAGCTTGAAAAGTAAAGAAACCTTTGAGTTCCTTACATTTAAATTCCTCAGAGTCCCTTGAACAGACATTCATCTTTCTACTCACATTCTACAAACCTATTTTCCAATTCATGAAGCACCAAATAAAGTTATAGTTACTGAATCAACCACCTTAAGTCTAAAGAAAACATCCTTACTATGTCCTATGTTATTCTCCCATTGCAAATTCAGCTGCATTCTCCTCTTGAAACAAATCCAACCCAAACTCCATGTGCATGGAAACACATTCTGAAATAGGTGTACCAGACAAGGGCATACAGAAAACCTGGGAGCAAATAGTTCCCTTGTTTCATTACATACTGCAGGGAAACAAGGAAAGGAACATAAAGCAGAGAAAAAGTAAATCAAACATATTGAAAATATTTCATTAATAAACAGGGATTTTTCACAGTTTGCCATAGCATGGATCAAGTTGAAAAGCCACATAATTAGGTCTGCACTCATTCCAGACCAGTCTACTAGAGCACACAGAAACAGGAAGCACTGCTCAAAGAGTCATGCTATGCCTGATAACTGTAGCATGAAAACTATTTGGGTAAGTTCCTATCAGTTATTTCAGAAGCAGCAAGGCAAGCTGCAGATCTCTGGAGGTTACTGAAATTCAGGACAGTGGATTTGCTCAATTTTGCAGGAAAACTCGGATAAAGCTAGTTACAATAGGGAAGGAACTTGTCATGTTTACTGTAGTGAAGTACTCTCTGATGACATGATTGCTGTTACAGACTTCCTACAAACCGCGGGCTTTCAGACAAAGTACTCCTCAGTGGCTGTGAGAAATTGCTATTCATAGAATGGTTTGGGTTGAAAAGGACCTTAAGATCACCTAATTCCACCCCCCTCCCACAGGCAGGACACCTTCCACTAGACCAAGCCCTGTCCATCCTGCCCTTGAACACTGCCAGGGATGAAGCATCCACAACTTTCTTCGGCAGCCTGTTCCAGTGCCTCACCACCCTCACAGGGAAGAACTTCTGCCTAATCTACAATGTACCACAGAGCCAGCGTCCTTTGCTTCTTCCAGTCAAAAGGAAGATGTCAGTCAGTATACCTACTGGGTTTACATTCATAGCCACAAAAGCTCAGTCAGGCACTCTCCATGTGTTTAATAAAAAGATATTGTGGCAGTCCCTTATCTATAATGTTGAATACTTGCAACAGCTTCTAGCTGATAACACAGCAACTAAGAACTGAAGGACCATCTCAGGTGCCCAAAGTTAAAAAAGAGACACCCAAGATCATGCAATTAATTGCCAAACTGAGAAAACAAAACCAGAGCTGACAAAAGGCCAAAGTAAGAAGAACCTTCTTTTTACAGTTATTCTGGTTCATTCTTTAACTTGTTATGAAGTCATAACTGAAATGGCTCAACTAACATAGCTTATGCGGTGTATAGATTTGAATATACCTAGGAAATAGCTCTTTGTTTTCAACTTCTGTTTTAAATCGTGCATTCTTCAATTACTGTTACACAAGCAATGTCACACAAACCTTCTCAGACAAAAACAACCCAAAGAACTAAGAGAAGATGAAAAGCTTCTGCCTAGTCCAATCCTCTTGCTCCAAACTCTGGTCCAAGAGGACATGAACTCAAGTCCATGAATATGAATTTTCAAACTCCTATTAATTTGAATTACCATCAAGCAAACAAAAACTGAAAGTGAAGGAAACTTTAGTTGCCATCAGACTTGGTCACAAACACCAGTAGCGTCAGGCTGCTTCTACTGCTATTGAAGACTGACACCCACAATTGCTCTTGTACTAGCTCAGCAGAGGAAAATGCTGTCAATAAAAATAACCAGAGTTCTGACATTTTAGGAAAATACTGAATGGAAGCTAAGCTCATCGCTGCTATCAAGTCAAATGAGGCTTTATGTCCCAAGAGAAGCAGAGGAGACTTAAAGAAACAAAAAAGCCTACAAACCCCCAAGCACAACTGACAAATGTACTGTTAAGTCAGCTGTTACACAGATATACACACAAGACAGGATATAAGCTATTAGTTTTGTGTTCCCACCCCTTACCTCTGTGTGCTCACCTATCTCCCTCTGTATGACAGGTAGAGGAGGAAAGCCTACATGAAAAACATACAAAATGGATAATTCTTGCCACACCCAACAGACACGTTTTACCTGTCAGGATCGTGCCTCAGAATGAAGATATTAAATCACCGATTACTAATCAGAAATGCCATTCTCCAGCTTGATCATCAAGCATGTCTCATGCATAATGAAAACTGCAAAGTTACACTTCAGGTTTCAGTACAGCAGAGCCACTCAGCTCCCACATACAATCATGCTCATGTGCTGTATTTCCACTGGTGGAAATATACTTAAAACATTTCTAACACATTGCTCCAGTGTGTTACATTTCATTTTCTAATGGCTGGCTAGAAAGAATAAACCCAATCCCATACTAAAGCTGTTCTTATTGTTAAACCTTTAACCCGAAGTAATGGGGTAATGGCTAGGATAAAACACAGATAAACTGTTGTTTTCTTTAAAAGCAAAATGTGTTGAAACTACTGACACAAGTCAGATACTCAAAAGTTTGTAACACGGGATTATGTCACTTAAAAACAACAGACTCACAGACTGGTTTGGGTTGGAAGGGATCTTAAAGCTCATCCAGTTCTAACCCCCTGCCACAGGCAGGGACACCTTCCACTAGAGCAGCTTGCTCCAAGCCCCATCCAACCTGGCCTTGAACACTGGCAGGGATGGGGTGGTCACAGCTTCTAGGGGCAACTTCTTCCAGGCCCTCACCACTCCACAGGGAAGAACGTATTCCTAAGATCTGATGTCCCCCAGGGTAATGCACAACATGGATGCAAACAGCTCATGGTGGCCTTGATTTACCCTGATGGATGTCCAGCTCCTGCAGAGCACCAAAAGAAGGACCTGTACTGGTTTTCATGTGCTGCAAAATAAAAAGATCTTCTCTTCACCCAGGTGGACTAGGGCACAGGCAATGAACTTGGACCCAAAATGTGAGCAATGAGAGAACATGTTGGTGAGACACACAGCTGTGTTCAAGTACATGCCCACCACAACACCTTTTACCCAGGATCAACCTGGCTACACCCAGAAAACTGCAGAGAGGGTTTCACCCCACAGCTTTGGGATGGCAGCAGGATACAGATCCAAAATGCAGAAGCAACTTGAGTTTTAATTCCCCGATTTGCCACCAGTTTGGTATTTAACATCCAGCAAATCATTTCATCCTTCGTGACCCCTGTTTAAGAGGCGTGCAAGTTGGCATCCTAATTCCAGAGTAATTATCATGTTTTGTGTTCATTCAATAAAAACGTCCTGCAGTATTTCTAAACCATCTGTGCATTAGCCAATACAAGCATAAAAAGAGATGATGTTATATTTAACACACACACACACACACACACACACGGAGACGACTCCAAAAGGCATGCAGAAAGCTTGCTCTCTATGTGGTTAGCAATATCGTTCCCATCTACATTCATTGCTACATGTTGTATTCTTGTTCTAAAATGATTTTGTATTGATCCAAAGTTGTATGTCATTGTGCTTTCTTTTCCCAAGAACTGTCTTCACTTGTAGACTTAACAACTTCTATTTTGGGATCTTACATCACGGGTGCCACTACAGATAAGGATTTTTACAAGCTCCAACTACGATTAAATGAACAGCTATTTTCATCTTACCAAACTGAAGCATTAGGGAGCCTTTTCTGTGGGAATCAGAAAGCAGTCAAGAAAAATCATAATGGATTTAGTCTTACAGAACAAATACAAACTCATGGGGAAACTGAGGAAGATTGAGTGAAAATGGCCCAGATCCCAATGAACTAATGGCAGAGGAAGGAGCAGACATTCAGGAATCTGAGCATCCTGTAGTGTAGCATAACCATCAGGCATACTTATGCTTGCTGGCAGTCACTTCCATACCACTAAAGGCCCAAAGAGACAGGAGACCCATTTTTAGCAGCTTTGCACACTTTCATTGAATAGAAGTAGGAACTAGGGAAGAAAATCTGTCTCCTTGTACATAGAGGTTGCCTAGTACCAGGGATGCATCCAATGGACAGGTTATCAAATTGCCAGCTTGGGAAAAGATGATAGCTGCAAAACTCACCAGCTCGGAACTTCAAATTTCCAAAGGTAAAAACCATCTGTGTCGGAGGGCTGCCTCCTCCTGCACGAGAATCCACACCCAATGTCTCTTAATCCTTAAGGTGAGGTGGCAAAGAAAAGGCAGCTTTGCAAAATGTACATGCGGAAGCAAGCTCACTATGCAGCATCTTCCCACCAACAAGTTCCAGTATAGCCCAAGATCCACCAAAGTACTCAATAGTGTTTATCTTTAAATATGTGAACAGCTTCATCAACTTTCAGTGATTTGTTGATTGAGACTAAAATATATCGAGATCAAACCATATTACTTCTCATTTTTATTGGAATAATTTTTTTTTTTGTTCATCTCTCACTATTTGTTTTGGCCTTTTTCAAAGGAAAAAAAATAACAGTTTGAGAAAAAAGAAGAAAGCTAATAACATTTAAAGCTATTTTACTTCAAGAGCATATCCCCTTTTCTCCACACAATATGTACCTTAGGATCAAGTCTCCCTTCTTATTCAGCACAGCATGTAAATATCATCCCCATTAAATTAATAGCAAGAGTGAACTCACAAGGGGAGTTCATGGGATCTCAGGTATATCTCCCTTTTGAGGGTCAAAATCCTCTTTGAAGCAGGAACATGCACTTGTTTGGTGAGGCGCTGTGGAAGTAAAAAGCTTGCCCATGTTAAATGTCATTTTTGAGATGGAAAAGCTTTCATGGAGAAAAAACGTTTGTGCCACATCTCTCTGCCAAATGGTCAGAGCCCAGATACTTGATCTCTCTCATACATTTGCCAAAGAAAAGCATCAAAATTTACCAAAGCGGCCTTGTTTGCATCCACAAAAGGAAAAGACGATCCTGACAGTATTCACTGATTCCAGTGCTGGAGTTGCCTCGGCCAGCAGGGAATTACTTAGGATTTGGCATATGCTCCTCTTCAAAAGTCCAATTAATTTACATAATTCCTAAGAATAGGCTCCACAGAAGTAGTGGCAAAGCTTTTAATTAGTATTAGGCTCAAAGTGATACGCTGAATAATGAACTTCTCTCTCCTCCCTTTATTCACATTGACAGGGAAGGCGTCTGTTTAATAAAAGCAGCTACAAGAAGAGGAATGGAGGGGTGAGACTTTTCCCTGGTCCCCGCCAGGCTGCTCAGCCAAGCAAAAGAAATGCCTGAAGTGATTATGGGTGACAGAATCCAATCCTTTACAACTATTCCATGGCATTCAAAGACACCTAAGAGGGTGTCACTGGCCATTATTTTTTACCAACATCCCCAAGTAAGATTCAATTTTTGTTGAAATGGAGATGAATAGGCAGAATATTTTTGATCAGTTGGAGCACTTTATAGCCTTGTGCATGGTGTACCTTTACTCCTACTGGCATCCAATGCTTCCCAGGAGCAGCTCCACTAACCACAAGGATTTACACCAGCAGATTGCCTGTCCTGGGCTTCACAAGCCCAGCATGGGTGATGGAAATACCCTCTGACTGCTGGAGAGCAGTCAGGTAAGCTGGATCGACAAGGATGCAGAAGAGTCCCTTACAGCCAAGTGAAACATCATGCCACAGAAAGCACAATGAATTAACACAGTATGAGCACTATAGTTGATGATTCAAACAGTCACAATTTCTAATGTGATGGGTCACTGCCTGCGACGACGCTCATGGGGAATGAATGCAAAAGTGTATAACCCTCCACTGAACTATCACTTGCAGCCCAAACCCACTGGCAAAAGCCAGGGCCGTTCAGGTCTCACTATGAAGAAATTAAACCCAGCCTCACACTCCTAGTTTTAGAGCAGCATGCATTTGTAAATATGCCAGCTTGCGCAGGCTGTGAACCTCCAGGCCACCTGAAAGAGCCTTGCTCTAATGCACGTCTGCATCATTGTCTCTATCTTCATATGGTAACCCTTCTGCAAAAACACTTGATGGGCTTTGCAACAACTCATTGCATCCAGGATCACCTGCAGGACTAAAGGCTGAACATCAAATAACAAGTCAGCAATGGTTCTGGGAGGAGAACCAGGCTCCAAATTCCCAGCCCTCTTCTTTAGGTACTGAGATAGCCACTTGATTCTCTCCTTCACAGCTAAGAGGCCACTAGCAGCGCAGGTTTCAAAAACGATGCAGGTTTCAGGTGACTTGGGAGCCTAAATTTCATTCCAGAAGAGATCCACAAACAGACTTACAACAGCATTCAAACTCTGTAAGGATGCAGACAGGCTTTAAGGAAGTACCTGTGTGGGTGACATACCTAAGTACTAACAATAAGGTCACTAAGCATTGGCTTTAGGTTTTGGGACCAAAAAGATGTACTTTAATATCATGATAGTCATTTGTCCTTTCTGGTACCTAAATATCTTACCTAAATATCTTGCTAAATCTGGCTTCTAAAAGTATTTCTACTCAACAAAGGTCATTTAAGTGTAAATAAACTCAGATTCGTCCATGTCACAAGAGTGGAGCTCAAGTAATTTTACAGTGCAGCGGGTAATGCAGATTTTGGCTAAGCTGCTTTTGCCCATGACATTTAGGGAAGCTGTACTATGGGCTGGTTGCTCTAGCTGTGTCCACAAACCCAAGGAAGGGCATCACCTGCAGATTGTGTAAAGCTCATTTTAAGCATATTCTGCTCAAAATCGAACATTGGACTCATCCCATTTTAAACCCATCTTACACAGAGTATAGATAAGAGGAAAAAGCTCTAATGTGAACTCTGATTTCCAAATACTATGAAAGTCAGGGGTCTTTTGGTCCAGGATAGTCAGAACCACACCAATTATAAGACTGCAGCTCCATGCAAAATTCAGAAATAAGTCTGAATGCTGAAAAGTTGCAAAGTTTAGAGGCTGATGAGAAACACTGAGCACTTAATAAATGTCTGAACAGAGCCTCCTTTAATCCTTACCAAGTGTAACTGTGAAACACTATTGCTTTCAGTCACATCTCTCCTGGTTTACCCTATTAAAAGGCACAGAAGAAGTAGGCCCCATCTGCTATGACTGGAAACATATTACTCGAATCAGTTTTTGTTTTCAAAGAGAATCGCTTCCCCCCAGTGTTTTTTCTAAATCTCTCAAGAAACTGGCTGTTTCTAATGGCCTAATTTTAATCACAAAGCTCATGTGTGGTAACCAGTCACAAACACAGCATTAGCAGTGGTTAAAGTGCCGCTATAGGAATCTGACATTGTTTTTTTAATTGAGCAATAAACAAATAAATAAATAAAACCTCTCAAATGCAATCCTCTGCATT
>JAOEHY010036872.1:0-21094 GCA_025447955.1 Psilopsiagon aurifrons | reverse complement strand
GATGGGGCAGCCACAGCTTCTCTGGGCACCCTGTGCCAGCGCCTCAGCACCCTCACAGGGAAGAGCTTCTTCCTAATGTCTCATCGTGCAAGCATGTAACACAGCTCGAAATAATCAGGACAAAGCTGTATAAGGCAAGCTATTTACTGGTTTCCAGGCCAATGTTGCTATCTTAAAAAGCACCATAAAAAAAAGATTGTACAAGGTGTGCCCGATATCTACATCATTGTCAGGAAACTGCATTTTAAACTACTGAGATGCAAAGGCACAAAAACCAAAACACACCAAACAAAACACAAACAAAATAAACAAACCCCAACACCTTAAATGAATAAGCAGAGGAGTCAGGATATGACAGCCAACCTTAGACACAAAATTAACTTTACTTACATTAACTAGAGGACATGTGTTGGAAGAAATGTTCCCATACCCTAACTTTTACGAACGGACTATCAGCAGGGTTTTGTCTTAGCTTTGGAATATAACTTTTACAAGCATATAATGTAAATTAAGCATATGATTCTATATTCAGAGGGCAAAACGCTTTTCTTCTACTGTAAGCTCTACAATTTCTATAATGGTTCCTTCTTAAACCAAGCAGCCTACTTTTGTGTTTGCAGTGGTTTACTGTGAGGATGATCAAACTCCCTCCCACTTGCATTCATCTGTTCCCTGCATAGACTACAATTTGGCCACAACATCTCAGCTATAAACGTCCATCTCACAATGAACTACTCAGAGAAACACAGAATGCGGTGCCTGGAAATATAAAAACCAAACAAGCCCTCCATCTTTTCACAGACAAATCATAACAGCACAGTCTCTTTATCATGCTAATGCTTTCAGAAATGAATTTTGTTCCAGCATCTCCAGAGAAACCGCTTCCCTTGCAAATTTTCTGAAAATGTAACTGTTTTAATAAGCTGTTAAAAGAGGAATTAAATGAATGCGATATCAAAAGCTCAAATATAGACTTGGGCAAAACAAAAATATATCTGAAACTAATGAGACACACAGCTTGAAGTATGCAAAAAAATTTACAATTCAATCCTAGACATGGCACCAAACAGAAAAAAGAGACAATTAATTAATGAGTTATTAAGTTTTAAGTCAAGGCTCAGTGTGGTCTCATTAGCCAAGTAGGTTAGACCTAATTAAAACTCAGTACAAGATTCACATGAAAAGCCTAAACTGGCTGATACATACTGTTTGGATTCAGAGCAGGTGCTAACCACTGAACCTGCACATTTACAGAGAAACTCCTTTGCTAGATGGTTTCTACTTCTGAACACAGTAAAAATACAGCCTGGCAGTGCTGTATGTGTATATATAACGCTTGAATGTATCACACTTTCTAAAGATGCTAGAAAAAAACCCTAAACTAATTCCTGCTTGATTTTGACAGCCATTTTCTGATTCATCACAATGTCACCCACTGTTTCTGCTGGCTCTGCAGCAATTTACAGTGTCTTCTACCCACAATGGAGCTGGGCATGCTCTGTAAAAACTCTGGGAAGGAAAGCCAGGAATAAGCAGAGGTATCACATTCCAAACACTCTCCCCAGCCAAGCCGTCTACCAAACTGCCCACTGAACGTTTAAATACCCCAGAAGAAGTTTGTAAGACTTGGACCTAAAACGAAATGTCCTCCAAAGACAAAATGACCCCTCCAGTATCAAAAGCACCAAGCAACAACATTCCATAACTTCCACTGTTTGCTTTATTCTCCAGGTTGCAGTAACTCAAACAAGTCAGACGTAATACTGAGGGAACCAAAAGAGTAAAAGTCTTTATGTCTTTTATTTGGGGGAAAAACATCCCCATCACACAAATCTTTTTATTTATCCTTCTTCTAGCCTTCAAAACACACATAGCCAATTAAGAAAAACTGACTGAAACACAACTCAAAATCAAAGCCTACAATGAGAAAACACCTCTTCAGCATTGAGCCTACAATAGTCTAATTGATAACAGAAAATACAAGGAGGAAAATAAGACTAAAACCCCACAATTAAGATCTTGCTATTGTTGCTGCCCTCCCTCACCTGTGAGTGTCAAGAAGTCAAACACCTGTTCCTCTCCAGCAACTGGAATCATTGCATTTTCTTATTCCACAAGATACTTGCAAAAACCTTTGTATGAGCAAAAGGCACAGCTGAACTAAATAAAGGACTTCTATAATTAATTAAAGTCCCTTGACAAGCATCACAATTTGCAAACACATTTCTCAATGAAGTAGAACTTCAAATCCAGCATCACAGACTACCGTATTAGGAATGGAACCAAAAATTGCTTCTCCTGCATTAGTGTACATACCTTTGTCCTTCTTGAAATCCAAAGCATCTTCCTTGTCTGTCACTATTTCCTTCATGTTGATAATGCTTTGGTGATTAAGCTGTCGAAGAATCTTAATCTCCCGAATAGCTGTTATTGGAAACCCTTCCTTTTCATTATCCAGACGTACTTTCTTTAGTGCTACCATCTCCCCTAGGAGAAAATTTAAATAAAAAACATTAAGATTAGCAACCAAACTATGTGATTTAACTGAGTTTGCTCATTTGTTTTTTAAACTCTTCCCATTTGTTACTGTTTCTGAGCAGACTTAACAGTTGACATTTTAATGCTTGCACCAAACACTATGCTGAACGGAAACAGAATTAACCATTGCTGGGAAACTATCAAATGCAGAAGCAAAGCTACAAATGAGAATTATCAGCTACCCACTGTAAGCCCTGTCTTATTCCTCCTGTACACCCCCACTCACCTGTGCCCTCATACTCCACATCAAATCTTTCAGTAAACCCCCATATAAAAGTGATTATCACAGCAGCTTTAGAGACAGAGGCCTACGCCTGCTCTGAGTTTCTTATAACTACAATGCCAAAGCTCGGAATGCATGTATCTAGCTAGAAACACCACACAGTTCAAGATGAGGCAGGTGACTAAAGATTTCTCTAATTCATCAGTATACTTTCCAATAGCAGAAGTGCCACTGCCACGTTTACACTAAAGACAAACTTTCCTTATTATTCCACTGCAGGCTGCCCTGGGTTCTTGGAAAATGGCAGGAGCATGATCTGCTCATGCTGGAGGATATCTAAAGACTGCATGCCAGCTCAACCATTTTGCTCTTGAAACTTGATTGCTGCGTCCTTGCAAGTTTAGTGGCAGCACACATCTCTGTTAACTCTAGAAAGGACTTACCATACACCTGTGTATGATATATATACACAATAGGTCACATTTCAGTATGACACAACACCCACTTGCTTTGAAAGCCCATTGCACACCACTCTGCGCAGGGTCTGAATTCAAGGTTAATGGAAGGTTTGCTGTAACTGCATGGAACCATTCAATACAGAGTAACAATTTCTACTGGAGGCTCAGCAATGATTGCCACACGAACAGCCTGAAGCTTGCTAAAGAGGCAATATGGTTATAGTAAGATTAACAACTTAAATGTGCAAAGAACAAACTCCTAGGGGAACAGGAAGAAGCTCCTAACAATGATTTCCAATATTTCCCAAGGTAGAGGCAAAATATGAGATCTGTGACAGCTCAACTAAAGAACTAAAGGTTGTAAACTGAAACAAGCACTGGCGAAGAATGACGAAGGAATTGTAATTACACTGCTTATTCTCCTGGAGGTCAGAAAGAAAGAACTGAGGCTGGTATGTGATCCTATGTGACTCAGCTACTGCTGAAGTAGAAAATTATCCAGCATTCAAAGCATGCATAAATAAGCCAGAAGGGCAAGCAGTCACAGCAAGAACTACTAATTGGCCATTACAAGATCAAGCACCATACAGTACATATGAAGCATCCACTTCAATACATTAGAAGTAGTGACAGCATTCGTGCATATCACAGTGGTGATGCTTGCTTATTTTAGCAATAGTTTCACATGCAATTTAAAAATTATGTCACTGTTGTAGTCATACAGCAAGAAAAACACCCAATATGCAACACCTCAGGGCTGTGCTGCACAGAGGCAGCTTCTCTTCCTGTCAGCTAATGACCACTGGAATACAAAGAAGAAAAATGGCTAAATCTCATGCATAGCTTCTTTCACCCTTATATCCCTTCACCAACTTCATTATTCTTTGTCATCCTGTCTAGGGTCCTGGAGTATTTACCCTTTTTTCTTCACTAGCTCAACTGCCTATGAAGCACCAGAAACTCAAGAAATAAGAATTAGGAATGAAGAGCATTCAGCTTGCTTTCAGCCACAGTTTCATGGATAAATAATTCTTTCCAAGGCAGCAAAAGGTAATGTCTGAGTTAGACTAATACTAGATTTAAAACTAAACAAACAAACCAACAACTACAAACTTTCCAAACATTAGAGGGCAGAACACCACAGTTTTACCAAATATAAAAACAAACCTAATATCCTGGTCACTTTAAAACAGCGAGATTACATTCACTTTTTCTGGACTTACCTGTGTCTTTATCTCTGGCTTTGTAAACTTGTCCGTAAGTGCCTTCACCAATAATACCAATGATATCAAATTTATCCACACAGCGCTTTCCCCAATCTATTTCTTTTTCTTTTGTTTCACCATGTCGTGGTCCACATATTCTAGAAAACAACAAGCATTTCTAAGAATATAGCTAATACATCAAAGGATTGTTTTAACATTGACAAGACCCTCAACACTAAATATTTAGGAAACATTATTCGGTAACTGTCCCTGCCCATGGCAGCGGGGCTGGAACTAGATGATCTTACGGTCCTTTTCAACCCTAACTATTCTACGATTCTAACTGGCTTACTACCACTAAGTGGCAATAAACCTTATAGGTTGATTTCAGCCTCACTACTCTTAAAGAAGTCATTAAAAATCAGAATTATTTGCCAAAGAATGTATTTTAGAGAAACTTATCACTTCTACTTGCTTGATAGGCTTTATACAGTCTACTAAACATACTTTGGTCTTCTCTTGCTGTGTAACTGAACTGCTGGTTTCTTTTCTTCAGGACTTTTAGATAAGTCAGCTCCTCCAGGCAACTCAGGTGGAAGTGGCAAATCTGCAAGCAGATGGCGAAGTTTCTTCTCTGTTTCTTTAACTGACTTCACTGAAAGATTCTCTTGCAAACTATTAAAAAACACACAATTTTACCATCAAGTTGAACACAGCAGAATGATACTAACATACAGAAAGGAAAACCTATTGGAATTACTTTTTTAAGTACATTATAGGTTCTTGATGCATCAACATTTGAAATTTCTGCTTGTTAACTACCAAAATTCTACAGGAAATATGAAACCAGATCTTTCTGGTGAAAGCTGAGGTTCAATGACACAGCCAGCCTTACCAGACCAGACTTCTTCAGCCACACAAGTTTCTTCCCAAGCTTATAGCCTAGATTATTAAGGACATTGAGAGCTCAAGCGCTGACAGTTACCAGAAGTGCAGTGGTAAAATCTTATTCTGACTTCTCACATAAAAGAGAAGATTATCTTAATCCAGTTCTCTATGAAGCTGGTCTCCAGAGATGGTAAGCTTCACAGTCACGTTAATACTGCAGGGCACTACGAGGCAGTCCACACCACCTCTTTTATAGGTTCCCATCTCACACATTTGCTGAAACACTCCAGATTCAACATGTTCCTAGTGATCAGCATGCAAATTAAGTGGGAGGAAAAAAAAAAATGAGATGAAGAAATGACTAAATGGTTTTCTGCCATGGGTTACTGACATCAAACCATTTTTTTAACACCAACTATAATTAGTTAACAGATACTGACAGTCAACCTCTGTCTTAAGAAAAATCCCCCAAAACACATGTACAGCAGAGTATTCCTTTAACAATTACTGTACACAATGATTCTAGAGATGCCCTCTTCATTCTAATGGGAAATTCTGAAAGCATTGTACTTGCTGCAGTGTATTTTTTTTAAGCACATGGTGCCATCTTACCAGAACTTCCTTTAGTTTAGCTAGATTGGTGCAGCTAAACATATCCAGCAATTTTAAAGCCACAACCATCTTCAGACTTGTCTAGTTTCAGCTGTAACAGTTATTTTTCTTCTCCCTAGTAGCTGGTGCAGTGCTGTGTTTTGGCTTTAGTCTGAGAACAACAGCCATGTTTTACTGGTTCCTAAGTAACGCTTACCTCGACCAAAGACTTTTCAGTCTCAAGCTACTGCTAGTGAGGAGGGACACAAGAAGTCAGGAGAGACCAGAGACAGGACACCTGACCCCAACCAGCCAAAGGGGTATTCTATACCACAGCACGACATGCCCAGTGTACAAACTGGGGAGAGTTAACCCAGAAGGCCCAGACTGCTGCTCAAATTGGGCTGGGTATCGGTCAGCAGGTGGTAAGCAATCGTATTGTGCATCACTTTTGTTTACTGGTTTTTTTTCCCTTTCCCTTTTAGTTTTATATTCTCTCCCCTTGTTATTTCCCTTACCATCATTATCATTGGTGGTAGCAGCAGTGGTTTGTGTTATACCTTAGTTACCGGACTGTTCTTATCTCAACTCATGGGAGTCACATTCCTTCGATTCTCCTCCCCATCCCTCCAGGAGGGAGCAGCTGCGTGGTTCTGAATTAGCGGCTGGGCTTAAACCATGACAAGCCTTTATATAATTACATAACTGTTTCTCTCCCACAGGACTGTCATATAATATTCACTCCTTAAATGTCAAACTTTGTCACTGCATCAAGAAAACTTTCTGTCATGCTTTCATAAGATATCTTCCAAGATAGCTGCGCTTGCTACACAGTACTACTTTACTGTCAACATCCTTCTCTGGGAACCTATCTGGAGGTTTTTCTGCAGCTTCTTACCTACTTAGTTTCATAGACAAAGCAGGAACTTCTGTCAATGGAAGGATCTTACAATCTTCCACCATGGAGAACGCGTATGTTCATTAACTGTAGTTAACAATCTTTATATATTTAAATAAAGCATTCCAGTGTTCTGCATATGTCCATGCTTCCCCATGAAAACAGAACACCTGAACGTCTTCTACCACTTCTCAAGCTGCCACTGCCTGAATTTAAACAAGTGCGTCAAGGAAGCATATGCTGCTCTCATCACAAATATAATGGTTAACATGCTATACAGAACAAACCACTTCTGCACAGTGCATGGTAAAGAAAATAAATCTTAGATTTCCAAGTTCATGTATTTCTGTTTCTCTCAAAATAATGGACCCGAAACTTTCACAATTAGCAAAAGTACAACATGAGTGGTTCTGAGCCAGATTTTGAAATCGGTGCATGAGAACAGATGCAGCCAAAATCTGCCTTTTATTCAGGTCTATGAAATAACACATCATTGACCACCAGAAGAGTTTGCTCTTTCAGCTAACCCACACAGTGGTTCTGCAACACCGTTGTTTCTTTAGGTAGCATATTTGTGGGTTTATCGGGTCCTTGCTAACTTGACAACTGACATGACATTAGGAACCAGACAGTGCTGCACAGTATCAAGCTTTCTTTGCTGGCACAATTTCCCCATAGTATCCCTGAGCCTACTTTGCCCGCATCCCCCCTAACAAACATTGATCATTTTTCTTTGAGGACTTAAGCTTTATCACAACTTGTAATCTCAACCATTCTGATCTGAAGTGCATAACATCCTGCAGGCAAAACTAAGCAAAGCTTACAAGTGCTGACAGAACCATAGCTTAACTGTAGTTTAACTCCTCCGTGCAGTTTAGCTACACTTAAACTAGGTATCACATTAAAAAACACTAACAATGACAAGCAATTAGCCAGCTTCAAGTTGAAATCTCATTTAATTTTATCGCAATTAACACTGCTATGCCAATCATATATATACTTATTAAACCAGTCAGACTAGTTTTTACTTAAAACAGTAAATCTTGCTCTCAAGTAACAGTGTCAGAAATCCCGTTTACCCAGGGAGGATGGCTTTGTCATAAATATAAATGCAAAAGCACATTTGCCATACATGTGTGCTTCTGAACAACTGGAATGACATTTGCTAGAGTGCTGAAGGGCAAGAAAAACAATTTCTCTCCTACTACTAAAATAAATAATTATATAATACACTGTTAGGTTAGATTTATTTGCCAAGGTTTCCTGTGCATGCTAATGTTTAATGTAGCATTAAATTACTAGCAAATACAAGAGAAACATTTACACCTCCATTTATAACTACTTTTACTAACTAAAGAAACACTACACACTTCTCAAACAATAAGAGAAGACAGGCTAGTTTCACAGATACGGAATAAAAAGTACTACAAAAAGTTCTGAATTTTGCTTTTACAGTTTGTTTTCTTACAAAGACATACCACACAAACTAGCTATTACTTCAAGTCTAAGAAACTTTGGTTTACTGGTTGTAAGAAGTTGCTTTCTTCTACAGATGCGTGAGGCACATTAGACCATGAGTAAAACCAGAAGTAACTTCCCTCAACTTGTTCACCAAACCGAAAGAAAAATAGTAATTTACAGCTCAACAGCATACTTTTCCAATATAAATCACACCACAGATTCTGTTAGGACTATGAGGAGACTTAATTTAGTCTAAACTCAGATGACAGTTGGAATAGACATGAATTTCTTCACTACAGACCAATTTTTACATTTGAAAAGTTAACACCAATGTCAAGTCATGAACCTCACTTCCGCTATACGTATTCAAAATAACACTAATCTCTGAGATAAATTATACTAAAATAAGACACAGCTATAAAAGCAATCGCCTCCCATAGGGAAGAGAATCTTCACTTCAGGCCCCAGCCAATTAAAGAATTCACCTATTGCTACTGAATTCAATTTTCCCAACATACATGTTTGCACCAAATTTGAAATTCTGATGCCTTGAGTGCATCCTTGCATTAGTCCTGAAGCGATTTTGTACCAGCAATTTTTAATCACCTCTCTAGCGTACTACTTATTGAAACATTCCTCCTAACTAAATCCTTCTTTTCAAGAATGAGTTCAATTATTTTTATTTCCACATCAAAGTCCTTCATTTCACCAAGAGCTTCCATGTTAAGCAAGAGCAAGAACTACCTAATGAATCAACCTGATTTAGCAAATAGGTTTATATTCATTTTCCAAGGGAAATAACAAGCACAAACAAACAAACCCAAACAACAATAATGAAAAGGAACAGACAACACCAAAAAGCAATGCCACAACCCACCTATCAGTTTCTTTATCTTCAGGCAGCGTGGGAGGCAAAGGCAAGGGTGGCAGTGTGGAGGTTGGTAGTGTAACAACTCGCTCCTTCTCCTTGGTTACTACACTTGGTGTACTCGGTTTGCTTTTCTCTTTTACAGTGACGGGTGGCTGTTTTACAACAGCTGATTTATTCTCTTTTACTGCTGTAGGTTTCTGTTTAGCAATTTTGTCAGCAATTATATTATTTTCTCCTTTTGTTTCAGGAAGCAAGACCTTTGCTTTTGCCTTGTCATTCTTCAAATTCACACTGCTTGTAGGAGAAGGCGTATGCTCAGTTTTTATTTTCTTCAGGTCCTTCACATTGTTCACTTGAGGCACGCTTACAGCAGCATCAGTACTTCCCTTAGTAGGTGTTGAAGTATTGGAAGCTTTTGCACTAGCTTTGGCCGCCTCAGCAGCTCTTGCTTTCTTGTTTTTGTTCAGCTCAGCAGCAAGGCTACTCTTCAGAGTCAATGTACTAGGAGAGATACTTGAATGACGACTTCTGGATCTAGACAATCTGTGTCTGCTACGAGACCTCGAGTGCCTTGATGAATATGGACTTCTACTTCGAGATTTTGCTGACCTCCTGTTTCAGAAAAGGAAAGATTCACCCAGTTAAAATTCAGCCTACCTGCTTTCCCAGAGTATCTGCTTTTTTGACAAACTACTTGGTTTTTAAACCAACCATTATCACCATGCTTCCTGAATAAACATAAGTCTGTGAAACAGTAAAGATTGTGCATTAACGATCTAGAGTTAGTCGATCAAGATTCTACACCTAAACAGGCTGAAAGAAGATGTTAAAACTTTCTTAGACATGGCTTATAGCATTAAAGAACTGCAAAATACAAGTATACCTCTAGGACAGATACATTCCTTTCTCCTCACTACTTATCAGATAGATTTCTTACCTTAAAAGAAAATCTGGTCCTATGCCACTTGTGCAAACACTGTGAGTAAATGCTGTATTTGAGAAAAAAATCACCTGCCTACATAATTAGAATTCAACAAAATGAAATTAACGTAACAACATGAAAAGAAAAACCTAAACACAACACAAAAGCAGTAGTTGTAGCAGCTTAGAATTCACTTTCACAACTGTCATTAAAATGAGTTGGAAAAAAAAAGACAAAACAACCCTACCCAAGACTTGTTATAGCTACTGATAAGCAAGCATATTCCACAAGCAGGCCTATGCTATGTCTGCATCAGAACACAGAGACTAGTGGACAAAAAGAAGAAATAAATTAAAAATATCAAAGCCACCTACAGAATCACAGCAGGAAAACACCATAGAATGAGGGTGGTTGTGAAGAACCTCAACAGTTAGAAAAACAAACTTTTACTGTGCCAAAATACCATTTAATATGAATTATTTTTCAAAGATATATCCTAATTTACCTTTTAGAAGTTTTGAGCGAGTTCTTCATTAAAAGGGAAGAAAATAAACTGAGGTGAAGGGCATGGAACAAGTACAGTAGCCTAATTCACTGCTACTACACAGAAATGTTATGAAATAAATGAAATGAGGGGGATTTAATCCTTTTTACCGTACTAAAAAAAGCAAGGGTACCCACCCGATTAACAAGTATTTTCTTGATTAAAGTGTGATGGAAATCTATTTTGATTGAATATATCACTTGAAGGAAAGGAAAAAGTATAATCAGGATTAAAAAAAAAGCATATTCATCAGCTGGACAATTTAAAAAGAATCATGCAATAGCAAAAATAAGACTTCATGGAGAAAGAAGAATTTCAGAATTCAAAAGAGAGCACCTGTACATGGAGCCTGCCAAAGCAAAACCGATCAAACAAAAAGCAGCAGACCACTACAATCATTACGATCAGGACTAGACACCACCCCAATGTCAAATCCAATTTTAGCAACAATTACTTCAGTTTTAATTGTCAACACAAGAAATTACATTTCAAGGCTTCACCTGAAGAAATATTTAATATAGTGCAGTGTTTCTCTTGCGTGCGATATTTACTGATTTCCTAATTCCCACTTTTTCACTGCATCATAAACAGAACTGTCAATCCTCTTCCTAAAGCAACACAAAAAAACATTGAGACAAATCAAGTTTATGCAGAAGTGACTGAAAACCATGTGTAGGTATGCACACTGTATACTACTGCCCAAGCTTCAAAATTCTATAGGCAAAACTGAAATTGATCCAGATGGCTAAAGATCCTTGTAAGGAAAAAATAAAAATACATCCCAAACCACATCTGAGGACAACTTCGAAACTAACACAGTTCAATTCTATGCCAGGAAGCAGGTTTAATGGTTTAACAGAGATTTCTGGCACAGCAGGGTAACAATGACAGATGGCAATAATAAGAACAAGGACAATAATCTTCATAAAAATAATAGAAGTTTTTAATACTTTCATAAATAAAGGTGCTCTCTGAATTTTCAACACAAATTTCAGGTTTCGGTTCACTTCAGTAGAGAGATACCAACATCCACATCCATTAAAAAACAAATAAAAACATGATACTGGTTAGAAAAACTCCCTTGAAATCTCACTTCTGCTACATTATGAATCATAGAATGGTTAGGGTTAGAAAGGACCAAAGTTACTTTTCTCAATTATTACTTAGGAAATTAAAGTATTAAATAGCATAGAGGCTTAGCCAAACTATAGCAAAAGTAGAAAAGCAGAAAGTTCCATAATACAGAGTTAAGATGGGGTAGTTGAAGAAAAATGGGGGCTGAGACTATCCAGACAATACATACACTTTAATTGCTGGGCCAGAGCTCTCCTCACACCATTCTCTCACCTTCTAAGAGGAATTATTATCTCGGGCAGAGATATACTGCTACAGATCCACACCAGCTGTACAAGCGGTATAATTATATTTCTACAGCATCAAGCACAAGCTAATAAGCCCCATTAGTCCTAAACTGACTTCTATAAACAGCACATCATTTCTGAGGATGTTGCTGACCTGCCTTGGAAAACATTTGCTTGCACATCTTGTTCCGAGATCAGCTATTTTAAAGTCACTCAGTTACCTATAGAACATAACCCCCACGCTGAAGGGCCTCACGGCAACCTGGACTAAACTTAAAACATGCCCTAATGGTCTAAAAATCAGATGTATTTCTTTTATAAGTACTATTACTGGTTTTGTTTGGGTTTTGTGGGGCGAGCTGGTTGTTTTGAAAGGTGCCATATATAACGTAAGTAATCTATGTCACAAACAAATGTGGACCTATTCCACATACACTTGAAAACAGAAGCAGCAGCTTAAAATGCTGTGGCTGCTGAGACACCATTCACTGTAAAGCTGTTTCTGTTCCACTTAGGTTCAGAAACAAAACAGGTTCATTTATATCACTACTAAGGATTAAATGAGAAAATCTGTTCAAATTAATGACTACTAACACTCACCTATCAACTACCCTAATGTGGCGAGGAAGAGGCACTTTGAAAAGCTGGGGCAGAAATAACCTAAATCTTTACATTCTCTTCAAAAACAAACATGTAAAGAAGTCAAGTGCTGATAGTGGACTGAAGTACGTACTTTACCAACATCAATGAGGAGCGCCTGGGATGTGAACATCGATTTATGCAAACTTAACAACAAAAAACTCTAACCATTCTCCATCCCAGGTTTCAAACCCCAAATTACAACAGCGTAGCTTGCTCATGTCAGAACTGCATCCGTGTGGGAGGCAGCAAGTACACATACACACAAATATTTTAAGTTTCAGTTCCAGTACATGCAGCCCTTAACAGCAGACCCAAATGACAGTGGCCTAGTTATGAGATATGTTGACTGAGCATAATCTCTGCACTGGTTTATTTCTTCCAGAAGTTTTTCATTATTTAATTTTATGTCAGCAAAAAAAATTCATGTTGCATTATATACTGCATGTCTGTGCTAATAATAAACCAGAACTTCCTTGGGCATCTTAAAAGACCTTTGCAAGAAACCTTTTTTGCACCTTGTCCACCAAGTCCAAGAGATACAGCAAAAACATTAACTCTTTCAAGAGACAAACGCTGAATCTTAAGTAAAAGGCAGTTTTATCAAGTGCAAGTTATTCAAGTTAACAATGAGATAATCTGTTGTTTTCATAAGCATAACAATCTTTTCAAATATTCACTACTTTCTTTCATCAACAGTAATTCAAAAGCCAAAAAGCCCCAAGAGAACCTTCCAGACTGGACAAAATTTATGTACAAGTTTCCATCTATTAAAAATGGCACAAAACCAAAACTATGGACTTTCACAAACTTTCCCACAGAAGCATACAGAATTCAAGATTGAACAAATATTGCCTTACAGGCAATAAAACCAACCAATTCACTCTGTTCAGAGCTAATGCTCATTTGACATTAAAGATGAAGTCGCAACAGCACAGATACGGGCTCACACAATAGTCAGTGTCAGCCACTTTAACAGGACACTGGCATTTAACTTGGGCCCTGAAAAAAAACGCCGGGAAAGACATCTAAAACATACAGTACTCTCTAAATCTTCCACAGATTACTATTAAACATGTGTGCATGCCTCATACACACATATATGAAACACCTTATCGTACATTTGTCACCACCTATTTTGTCTTCAGGTAACTGCTTTCAACACAGTAAACGGAAACAAAAGAACAGTGGCTCCGACTGCACAGAACTGTTCCGCCAAGAGCAAACAAATCCAAAACAATCCAAACTTTTTCCCCAAGCCTAGAGAGATGAGGAAGTGTGCTACATATAAGCGGCACATCCCAATCTCCAAAGTCAAAAGCATCAGCATCTCCTGGTAGCACACATGAGGACAGACTACCGAGAAACCACTGCTTTAGCCAAGTTTCCTCCAAGGCTTCTACCTGCACACAAAAGTAGATGTAAATGAGGTGGAACCTTTGCCACACTTAGCCACTCAGAGCCTTCTATGAGCACAGAATCAATGCGACTGGAAAAGACCTTTAAGACCACCAAGTCCAACCACTCCCCAGCATTGACAAGGCCACCACTAACCCATGGCACTGAGGGCCTCATCTACATGGTGAGTGAACACTTCCAGGGACGGTGACTCCAGCACTGCTGTGGGCAGCCTGTTCCCATGCCAGAGCACCTTTTGGGGAAGGAATTGTTCCTCATCTCCATCTAAACCTCCCCTGGTGCAGCTTGAGGCTGTTTCCTCTTGTCCCATCCCTTGCTCTTTGGGACCAGAGTCCAGCCACCTCCTGGCTCCATCCTCCTGTCAGGCAGTTGTAGAGAGTGATAAGGCCCCCCTGAGCCTTCTCTTCTCCAGACTAACCCCACCGCCCAGGTCCCTCAGCCATTCCTCATGACACTGTGCTCCCGCTCCACTGCCCTTCTCTGCCCCCTCTCCAGCACCTCCATGTCTCTCTTGTAGTGAGGGGCCTAGAACTGAACACAGGACTCAAAGTGCAACCTCACTCACCACTGCTGAGTACAGAGCACTTCACACAGGTCTATAATCCTACAGAGAGGATAACTTACAGACTTCATGACATTCATAAAACCACTTCTGAATCATATAGATTCCAGTATGGTTTTATAGTATCTGTAGGACTAGTCTGCATTAGAACTATGAAGTTCTAAAGCTGCTTTTTTTCTTTCCCAGGGTCAGCAACAAAGGGGACTAGGAGCACAACTAGATTATCTGCAAATAGGAAATGAAGTAATTACATAATATTATATGTAGTTACAAAATAAATGGGGGGCGGGAGGAAGGGAGTTGAAGACATTCTCTACAAAGCACATAGGAGAAGAGGCAGATTTCGGGAAAACTGGTCAGAAGAAACCAGTAGTAAGGAAGTCACCCTGAAATCAGAACTCAACACCACTTCCCTCCATTTTTCAGAACAACAAAAAGATTGTGGGGTATTTTTTGCCTCCCTTTAAGAAATAATAACTAAAGGTTACTTTAGGCATCACAGGTTTTTAATGCTTTTTGCCTAGCACCCTGGACGTCATAAAACAACCCGGTATTCATTCTTTCTCTGCTTAATTAATACAATACACTCACTGTATAAAAAACTAAAGCTATCAAAGTGCTATTATAAATTTCAAGACCGTTACAGTATTCCTCCTTCTCACAAGGCAACATTCTATTACACTTACCAATTACCAAACAGTAGATTTATTAATGAGAATTAATTAACAAAACACTACATTCCTAAGCACAGAATGAAAGAATTCCAAATAATAACACCTGAGGGTGATACATTTTAGTATCATGGTATCTGAAAACAGAGAAAAGAGAATTATTACTGTCCCCAGGTATACAGGTCTCTCCCAGCTTTATGTGGCTTTCCTTGCCCTGCTACTTTTTCTGGGTGCTTCTTTCCAATTCTCCCTTCATTTTAATACAGAAAAACCCCACAGAGCATTGCATTTGGTTGGCAAATAGAACAGTCAAGAGTTATCATCTCATGTTTTCAAACTTAAAAACACCTTTTCTTCCAACTACTTCAAGAGTGAACTAAATCCCACATGCTAGTAGCCAGCTATGCATTTTACCTAAACACAGTATTATATTCAGGATATATCAGAGTCCATGGAGTTGAACAAGGGAACTCATTCTGTCAGTAACTTTTTGATAAAACATACAACAAAGGGATCCATGAGAATAAGAGTAAAAAACCAAGAAACAGAAGGAATTTAAACACCCACTGAATCTCAGCTCTTTCATCAACTACGCTGCACTACTAAGCACTGCCATCCTCCCCTGCATGGTAATGACACAGTGTATTTAAAAAGGGAGACCTACCTTAATCAACTGGCCTCACTGCAGATCTTCGAAGACATCACTCAGTAACATAAACCACCTTGAAAAAACACTGTAGTTCATACAGTACAGCTTTTTTGTGTTGTGCTATCAGGCAAACATATACTTTGTATATATTACTTCATTTATTTTCTCTAGCCCCTAGTTCAAGGTTATATTTTAAGAAGCTCTGCAAACAACCTACTCGGCTGCTTTGTGCATGAAGACTACATAACTTTTCTTACTGCTTCAAAACATGAATCTATAAAAGGGTCTCCAATACATTCAGCACAGAATACTGAGAAATTCTGAACATGAACGTGATTTGGTTCTTGAATCGACTTTAGAACTGTATTTTAAGATGCAAACACGACCTACAAAGAAATCAACCAGCGAAGGTTCAACTCAAATGTGGTGCTCTAAACAGATTAAAAGAAAACTGTTTTTTTAAATCAAGTCCCTTCCCCCAATACAGAAAGATGCAGTACAACAAGGAAAAGGAAAGGTACATCAACAGGGCTGGGCAAAAGGCAAAGTCCACTGCCAAGTAACAAAACCAATCTTAATAAATTCAGAGTATGCACTAGAGCAAGAGCCTCGATACTCACTGGAAAAAATAGCTATTCCAAAGAGTGAAAATCTACAAATTTCAATTTCAGCTAAATACAGTTTTACTAACCAAGATTCGAGGGCTTCATATACTTTCATCAAACACAGGGAAAAAACTGAAGAACTCTCTTACTCCTTGTAAGTCCAAAAGTACCAGAATTAATGGACCAGAATTAATGTTTCTGTATCAGTGGATCAAACCATGCCTTCTCCATGAAGTAGGCATTTACTACCTGAATATGTATTTTACCATTTTCCCTATGTTTATTTTGGTTTTGCACATAAACAATCCATATTTTCGCAGAGCCTCACTACTACACTCTACCTACAGCTGGAGAACGAGACAGCTCTATAGTACCAATGAGAAATTTGGTATTTTTCCTATAAGCAACACACACACATACACAGTAGTACTACGGCTGTAGTGCCCCACCTACTTACTTGTATCTAGGCAGATGGGTAGGTGTATCCAAATTTGGAATAATGTGACTACTCATCTATACAGCGAACTGAATTAAATGTGTGATCACATAACATATGACCTGACTGAAGTTACGAAAAATAGTTCTTCTCTTCCTGTTGCCCTACTGCCTTTCCTTATATTGTCAGCCATAGGGTTTTCTCCACACACACACTTTTTGTTCTTGTGATTCTTTTAATCCAGTGAGCTTAGAAGTAGAGAAATAAATACTTCATACTTCTGGTATTATGGGAGAATTCACATTCCGAAAATGTGCACATGCTACTTCACAACAGCTGTGTTACTCTCCACAACAAAATACAGTAACACAAATCCACCAGCAGCAAAGTAAAGAAGTTTCGCCCAACAAATAGAAACAGCTCAAACAACCAGTTTGCCCAGAACACAGACATTTACTGCTATTAGAACAGAACAATTAGTCTACCATTCAAAGAGAATTTCACAAGTGTGGAACACATATCTAATGTCTTTGATCACCAATGAAAGACCACAGTCAGTCACTACTGCAATTCAAAACTCTCAACTCACTGCAACTGCGCTATTGCTGCTGCTTGAGAAAAGCAGCGATTCAAATGTGCAAAGCTGACTTCACTTGTGTCTCTTAAACTGTTTACTAGAAGTTTCTCTAAGCAGCTCAGGGACCTGGGTGAAACTGGCATCCCAGACACATCAGCCTCCCAAACATTCTAGAACCCTTTCATTCTCATTTTATACATCGCAAAATAAATAGATGCTTTATATAACATTATAGAAGACATATATGAAATGCAGCATGAAAAGAGCAAAAAGACTTGCAGCCTGGAATGCTCAGTCACATACAAAGTTCTTACTGTCTTGACACCATTACAGCTGGATACAAGCCCAGAATTCAGCCTTTAAATCTATGAGCTCAAGAAGACAGGTGCTGTAAGAAGCCGCTGCCTTCATGAAACTGTAATATTCTACCAAGTCTAAGGCCATTATACCGTTACCCAAACAGCACAGCAGAATTTCAGCGTAACTTGAGCACAATACCAGAGAGTCAAGCAAACAGAAAGAGATTTAGACACAGTTTTCAATGGCTAAAGCAATCATAAACACTTTCCATCTTTATTTCCCCACCACAGTACAAATAATACATAACAGCTTTCTGGAAGCAAAGAAACATTAGCTTGCATTTCTTCACACCAGGCAAACAACTGAGCTTATCTTTACACCTTTGGTTTCTTTTCTTTTCTGTGAAAATTATGTTTTTACAATGAACGCCACAAAAGGACAGACCAACCTTCCTTTCTACATATAGCAACCTCTGCTTTCCACTCCTATCCCTCTCCAGTGACACACTGTATTTGTTAACAAAGAACTTATCTGTAAGCAGTTAAAGACAGGATGCAAATCACAGTTTAACTGAAGGAAGGAAGGCGTGAAGTCACAAAACTAACTCCAAGGAGCAGATCTGCAGCTCAGGGAAGATTTACACACTTACCACACAGGTGTTGCAAAGAAAGGAAACTTAAACTCTCAGACTTCAAATCACAGGCACACTACCAACAGAGAAAGAAGAAACCCAACACCCCTACAAAACTCTGTTCTGTAACTGTCACCTGTGCAACATATCCTATACCTCCTACTACAGCCCTATCAGTCAGCACATAAGAAAGGATCCAAACTAACTATACTGTCAATCTGACCAATACAGCTATTTGTAAGTGCAAACCAAGAGCACACAATTTTGCTTGGCATTATTAGTTTTCTTATTCCAGGATATAAACATCTACAAAAAATAATGTGATTCCCAGAGTGTTTAAGTCATACCATGCATATAATCCTACTATTCTATTATTGAAGTAATTTTGAAAGGGTATGCTTAACCACTTTGAGCAGTCGACAACATGCTGGTTTTCAGTGTACTCAGAGTGTTTTCTGCTTGAAACACTCGATTGTCGACAAAACTATTCCATACAGGCATACCTTAAAACAATCACTACTTTTCCAAAGGCACCTTTAATCTATCCCTGTGAACAAAGTAGGCCACAGTTTTGCTACTTTGCTCTTGCAAACAGCAAGATGCACACAAGGACAGCAGACTGCCAACAGCCAGTGAAACACAAGAATGGCTTCAGAATCCTCACCATATACACTGTGGGACACCTCAAACGGTAACCAATGCAAAATGCTTGTTTGTAACACCAGAGAACAGTTCTCAGACAACACACCAGGAAATGCCTTGGGTAACAACACACTTGCCAGGCAATTCACCTTGACAGATCTGAATCTGAAGTCCGGATGTGAATATGAGAAAGGCTATAAACAATGAGGCAACAATAAGGTTCCAATACGGGAAATACAAATTTTCAGCTATAGGTACATATTAACCAAATGCTTTAAACTTCCAGTAGTTTTGCTGCAAGTTAAAATGCTTAGAAAAGTTTTAATTCCGCAACACTCATTGTATCTGATTAGAGAGAGACAAGCCTTGTTTCCTCGCCATTTAAGTCACAGCAACGCTGACCTTTACATTGTAAGCTCCCACAAGTAAGAAAATGATTTGCAAGCACACCTCAAATATACACATGTACATAACCTTACTGGGAAAAGAGCTGACATATGTTTTCATAGGCTGTGTAAAGTGCAGAAGGCAGTCTAGCAAGACTTGACATTGGTTCTTTTTCCTACCAAAACAGAAAGCCCAACTCTTCCTATAGACCTCTAAGAACATGAAACACTCGTAAGGCAAACTGTCTAGCAGCTTGTTTACTCTTTAGGTTAGTGAGAATTCAACCAAACACAACCATATTTAACATGCTTCCTTTTATATTGAGAAGATACATGAAAATACATCTGAGAATCTCCATGCTTTGTAAGCAAAGACTTTGAAATCTAAATTGGGCCTTCAGGAATCTTGACCTCTGAAAAGCATCTTCATTCAATCACCCTCAACTGAAAATGTCCTCATGCACTTTATTATTTTAAAAGCCTTTTTCCTTTTAGGTGGTCTCTCACGGAGAGAAACTAACTGCAGAAGTGTTATAGGAACTCACATCTCCCTTTCTTGCTGAGACAGGACAGGAAGATCTTTGTATGTGTCCTCACTCCCCTTCCCCCCACCCCAGCTTTCATGGCTGCAAGAGGAAAGGCTTTTGTTGCTAGACACAAGCCTCTCCAGTCTGCCCGCCAGCCCAACCTCAGCCCTGACTCCCCTCCTCCACGGACCCCCATCACGGTCCCTCCCTCCCTCCAGGCCCGGACTCACCGGATAACGGGGCTGTAGGGGCTCCGCGACCGACGCCAACTGCTGTAGGGGCTGGGCGACACATCCCCGCCACGTTCGTAGGAGCTGTGCCGGCTGTAGCTCGGGGAGCGGCGGCGGCTGTAGGGGCTCAGAGGCGAACGGCAGCCCAGCGGGCTGAGTGACTTGCGGCTGCGCTGGCTCTGCGAGGAGCGGTGCAAAGGGGGGCTGTCATCCCGCCCGGGGCTGGGAGACGAGCGCTGTCGCCGGTAGGCCCTGGGCTCAGGCTTGTCATCTCGGTAGGCTTTCGGCGGGTCCTTGTAAGCCGAGGGCGGCTCCTTGGCAGCTTTAGTCCGGCTCCGGTGCGCTTTGCTCTCACGCTCCTTCCTACTGCTCCCGGGCGAAGAGAGGGAGCCCTTCCTGCGGCCGTCGCTACCGCCACCGCTACTGCTCTTGAGTCCCTCCCGGTCCTGACCGCCGGTGTGATTGTGGCGGCTGCGGGACTTGGAGGAGGAAGGCTCGGTCAACCCACGGCCCGCCGACGCCCCCTCCTGCTGCGCCTTCTCCTCCCCCCGCCGGCGGTGCTCCCGGTGCCGCTCCTTGGAGCGGCGGCTGCTGCTGCGGTGCTCCCGGCGGGACCGGCTGCTCCGCTCCGCCTCGGGCCTCTGCCGCTGAGTCCCGCCGCCACCGCCCGTGGACGAGGCCGGGCTTCCTCCGCCGCTGCCCGCGCCGCCGCCGGTCGCGCCGCCACCCACCAGCCCTTCGGACTGGGAGCTCACGTCGTCGTACTCCTCAACCAGCGTGCTCAGCCCCCCGCTACCGCGCCGCTTCTCCGCCTCCTGGGTACCGGCGCCGCCGCCGCCGCCACCACCTCCTCGGCCCCG
>JAOEHY010036871.1:31497-43716 GCA_025447955.1 Psilopsiagon aurifrons | reverse complement strand
TTACTGTAAGGGTGGTGAGGCACTGGAATGGGTTGCCCAAGGAAGTTGTGAATGCTCCATCCCTGGCAGTGTTCAAGCCCAGGTTGGACATAGCCTTGGGTGATATGGATTAGTGGGAGGTGTCCCTGCCCATGGCAGGGGAGTTGGAACTAGATGATCTTCAGGTCCTTTCCAACCCTAACTATTCTATAATTCTATGAATTGGTGGTGGTGTTTCTTTGCAGCCTTGCCTTAGGTAGAAAATAAAGATTATAAGGGAGCCCTGCACCAATGATCTGAGGAGATTAATCACTTTTTCCTTTCAAGAGACTAATGCAGACTTTAAATAGGTGCTGCTGATTGTTTCCATGGTAAGCACCAGGGTGCCTCCAGCACTAACCAAGTGTCTCTAGTTACACTAGTACTACTACACCACTCTTGAACACATGCAAGCAAACAAGATGATTCTGTGAGGTGCACTTGTGTACCAGCAAAGTCACCACCCTGAGAAAAGAGAGATAATTCTGAGGTCCTTCTGATGCTTTTCTGAACCTTTAGTTATTGGGGCTTGTTTACATTTTTGCATTGCCCATGATCTCCAAGTCCTGATCAGGGTCCCAGAAAGTCTGGGTGCTTTCTTTACTCTGGTACTTACTGAACTTGGGTTGGGGGAAGTTCTTATTGCTGCGGCCACTGAATGCATATTGAGTCACCTGAAAAACCATTTGTCCAGCTGCAGTACCAGAGAACATCTACTGTTCAACTAGATAACGAAGTCTCTTTGCTTTAGTATTTAGAGCAGCACTCTGCAGGACTCTGCTATGTTCTTACGAGTACAGATATAAAACAAGAAGGTCTTTGTGTTAATACTGACTGGTTTTAGTAGCGTGTCTCTTGAAGTTTTCAACATTGGCATGGGGAGCAAAGGGAAGAATGAATTGTTAGGTTTAGCCTAACATATCTTCAAGCAGGCAGTTCTATGAAAGACGCTGTACTGTGTTTTCAAATAAACTAACAGTGCTTGCCCTATGTATTTCTGCTTTTCTGCTGAGAGGAAAAAAAAAAACAAAAACAAAACAAAACCAAAAAGAGTAATTTTGGGTCTTTTTGGGGTTTTTTTTGAGTCAACGCAAAGCCCAAACTAGTTGGAAATCCTGACTTCCCTCAAATCCAGTCATGTCAACCACACAAGTGCTACTCTTCTGTAGTTTTAGACAAAGCGTGTCGCCAAATATTTTGAAAGAGTTTGAATGTTTCTTCTGTTTGTTAGGCAAACACACAGGTAGAATGATGTAGTCAACTGGCAGTAGCTTTTACTGAGGACAAGGATAGGCAAACTGGGAAACTTATTTTTTGCTTTCTATGTGAGGAAGCATTGCATAATGAAAAGGAATAGTAAAGGCTATCACTTTTATCCTCTGCTATGAGTAAGACCTATGTTTGAAGCGCACGCTGCCTTTGTATGTGTGTGTGTATCTGTCCGATTTAGTGTTTGTGCTTCCCATCTGAAAGCACAGTCTTCATGTTCTGTTGGGGAAGCAATTCCACTTTTTAGAAACCACTGAGGAAAATTAAACAGATTTTAAACAAATGGGGAAGCAGTGATAAATTTTTAAGTATATACTATTTCTTATTCTATTAAAAAAGTGCAGATAACTCTTCTGTTTAGCTTAAAGAGGGTGGGTTTTTTTAAGTTGTTAGTGTATTGGATTTGTTTTTTTGGTTTTTAGGGTTTTTTTAGGGTAACTATGGTTTAACTAACTTGTTCAAGTCTCTTGTAATCCTATCACTTAATTTTTAAGCAATACTTTTAACCTCCATCAGTGACATTTTTCAAGCTTGAGTTGTGCAAAGGAATTGAATAAAAACTTTTGGAGTTTTTTTGTTGGATTTAGTAGGGAAGTGCTTGTATATGTTTTTCTGGAAACATTTTACTGTGTGTTTTGTTTCTTGGAAAATAATTAAGGTCTGTATCCACTGATTGGTTGGAAGATTGGAGAAGAAGTTGTTTACTTAACTGAAGGCTGTATTTCAGAAATTGGCACTGCCATAAAATGGGCTCAGGATATAAGTAAGTATTCTTTAATTTTATAGAGGTTAAAATATATTATTACTTAAGAAACTGTTTTATGGGGACACAGTTACGTTACCAGGCTTGGTTTAGTATCCATAATTGAAGAAACTAGCCTATGTGTTTTGGACAGTGGGAAATGATGTGTCTCATTAGTAGATTCTCTGCTGAGTGTGTTTGCTGCAGAGAGTCAGCTCCTTTTCAGACTCTGCCTCTCAGACCCTCCTGCCTGCGTAGGTGAGGCTCAACGTGGATGAAGATGAGACATATAATAGTGATAGAAGTTTGGAAATAAGAATTTCTGCAGCGAGACAAACCTGGTTTAATGCACTTCCTTTAGTGGGGTCAGATCCCTTCTAAGAGTTTTGAAAAAGTGATACGGATTTTTTTTTTTTTTTTTTTTTTTTCACTTTCTATGCTGGCACAGAGATACTCTTTATAGTTCAGTAATAGCAAATACAGCAAGAAGGATTAAGGCTTATTAGTCTGGGCACAGCAGAATCTAAAGATTTCAAATAAATTTATGAAGTTTACAAAGGTAAATTGAAACTCCTGGTAAGTTACCAAGATGTGGTTTTCAAAGATAAATCAAGGTAGATTAACCTAATTTATTTCTGATAGGAGAATTTACTTTTTAGACAAGAAAAAGCAATATATCTCATTTACAGGACACCTCTAATCTTTTGTAAAACATGTTTTGTGGCCACGTAAGGACATTATTAGTTGAAACTACAGAAGATGGGCATTAGGAGAAGAGCTACGTGTGAGTGAAGAGCAAGCTAAAGAGGGATGTCTCTGGAGTTGTGAAAGGAGACATCTGGCTAGACAAAATAAAAATTGTGTTTCTCAAAGAGGTGATATTAGGACCCAATTTATATTTATGTATCAGTCACTTGTAAAAATACTAATGGTGCTGATACCATATTAAGGACTGATATCAGTCAGTAATGGTGCTGATACCATATTAAGGACTTCCTCTCTAGTCGTTTGGTGCCTGTGCTGACACTAACAATATCTGGGGAGGATAACATGGTTTATGTTTTGCAAATCTAGGTTTTTAAATACTTAGGGTGCTGTTGTTAGCATTGTCAATTCCTATTTATGTCTGTTGACCTAAATCTAATGACCTCTTACAGGATGTGAATATTAAAAGGCTGCAGCTTAACAGATACAAGAGGATCCTCATAATAGGAGGATCACAGATATTAGAGTTTAGTCTTCATCTGAATAGGCTTTTGTTTTTAATATGAGAAGTGATCATTTTCCTTAGAACATGTAGTTTGAGAATATTAACAAAAGGAAAAGTCTAACTCTATTTTTTTGTTTCTTAATATATGAAGAAATGGAAGTAAATTATAAAAGCATACGATTTATGTGTTTTTACAGATCTTTTCACCAATGTAGATGAAACGGCAAAAATGGCACAGAGTATTGTTGATTCTCAAGGCGTTTGTTTTGTTCCAGGTTTTCAGGTAAAATTCTTACTATTAGTATAATTGAGAATGTAATTTTAATAACCCAGCTAAAATTTTAACCATTTTACATATTTACATCTTGTCACAGTATTTATTCTGTACTGCTCAAGTTCCTCTTTTCTCTCACCACAATGCATGAAGATCATTGTTATATCAGAATGCTTGAACACCATCCCCCCATCAGAAAAACCTTACAAAATACGAAAATTTTATCCATTTTGCAGATGGAGGCTTGGGGGACAGCTAAACTAAATGAATTGCCCACAGTAAGTCAGGAAGTGACTGCAGAGACAGAAACCTATCCCATAGTTTTTTCTGCTTCATGCTGAGCCTTCATTGAGACAATACTTCTAAGCACTGTTCTAAAATAATTCAAGATGTAGGTTGCAATCCATCAGAGTATTCAAACTTACTGAAATATGAGTAAGATTCTGAAGTAAGATTTAATACCATCAAGTTCTGGTGTTACTAAAAGCCAAGATACTTTTGCTGGGAATGGTCAAATTGAGTATGGTAGACTTTTCTCTTAGAAGGCTTAGTAATTCATTAGTTTAAATGTTACCAACCAGTTTATCTCTCTATGTCTCTAAAAGCGGATTTGTTTTTTTTCTTTATCTTCATTGGTCAATTGCACTACATTGTTTGATCATTCCCAGGACCAGTGTTTTTTCTAAAGAAACAACATCTTTAATCTGACCTTTGTATAAGTCCCATATGTCAGTGGAATGAGGCAAAGAAAAAATTGATTTCTGCTGCAGGTAGCCCAAGTACTTTCTCTGGTGCTAATCATTAGATCTATTTTTAGGTATAAAGCTAGATTGTGCTAAGATGTTTCCATTTACTATTTACTGTGTGTAATTGTGCCACACCAAATTGTAGTATTTGCAGACAAGAATCCCAAGGTAGACAAATGTTAGTCTGATTTTTTTTTTTGAATCTGTAATTCTATTAATATTCAAGTTCTAGCAGTGTTGGTAAAACTTGGGTTTGTTCTGGTTTTGTTTGGCTTTGTTGGTTTTTCTCCCTCTTGCTTTCCTGACACTGTTTCCAAAAGGAACCCCACTCAGTTTCTTGGGAAAAACATTGATTCAGTCTCTTTTTTCCTAAGTCTAATATTCCCAGTCTGAATTGGAAGCTGTACTTAGAAACCTGAATGGCTTTTTCTAATCATATGTCATGACCACTAATAGTATAGATAATGTGGATTTCTTTGCCTTTATAAAGTCCTGCTTATTCTAGTGGACCGTGCTTTGCTGGTGGACTCACAGTAGCAGAATCTGTATCAGTTTAGAAACTGAGTGGATTAAATGGTATAAAAAGGGGCATGAACAGAGTTGAACACTTCTGGGACTGTAGTGTGTCTGTTTAGCTTCACTGGCTAGATGCTAACACAAATTGATTTGCTTATAATGTTCCTTAGACCTCAGAATGATAGCAGTTAGAGAGGATACTTATAAAACTCGTGTTCATTTCCTACACAGAGCAAAGTGTTTCTCTACTCATCCATATTAAGGCAATAAGAACAAATTTTCTTTTATTGGATTATACTGCTGTGGCACAGTACACTGAGAGGAGGAACATCATTGTGAAAGTATATTTGAAATCAAGTGAATATGAGCATTGTTTTTCCTTTTACTCTGCTCGAAACATGGCTTTGCAGGCTTAATTTGCTGTGGTTAATAGTTACAGCAGAAACTTAGGACTCTTCATTGGAGTGTATGCATATATATATGCACTGCTAATTTTTTCTTTAATGATTGATTCTTTCAGGATACTCATCCTTATGTAGAATATGGTCTATACTTTTTAGTTTACTACTTTGTATATGAACATCTGTAAGCTTGGAAGCCATGAATCCTTATTATGCTACTGGGCTGGACAAGTAGTTCCATTCTTAGAGTTGGAAGGGTACTTGTATATTAAAAAAAAAAATAAAAATTAAAAATTCTTTGACTTCAGTGCAGTAGTTTCTTCTCTTTGGGAACTTTTGCAAAATGCCAGTTCTCATTTGGCTGTGTGTACCTATACGTACATAATTTTTTTATATATTTTTTTATATGATAGCATTTTCTCAACTTACTTTACAAATACATGTGTATGTATTTTATAAGCATGAAATTCAAACATCTGGTAAATGTTGTCATGATTGATTTTAGCACAATACAACAGGAAAGGATTGTTTCAATTTAAGAATGACTCTCTAGAGTGAATATGAGATTTAACAGTTGTCACAGACCAGCAAACAAGTATTTTGTGATAAAAGTTCAGAGGAGTGGAAGGGTAGAGAAGAGATTCATCAGCTGATCCTCTAGTTCTCCTGAAAAAAACCCACAACTTAATGACCATTGGAATTTTAGTTGGAGTCTGTTTATCATCGTGTATGTGAAATCTGACTAGAGAACAGCAGTATCAGTGTGCCCTGCCTTAGACACTTAAAGTGTATGCTATATGTATTTTAAAGAGAAGTCATAGAGATTACTGTTAATTTAGTATGTCAGTTTTGGAAGAAGCCACTTAAACCTTTTGCTGTTGAAAGAAGCTATTAAAACTGTTCACTGAGTTAGCTAAAATAACACTATATACCTCTTACATATTGTTTTCAATTTTCTTCTTTCACTATGCTGCCTGTAATTGTCGTAAGTTATTTTTTCCTTACTATTTGACTCCTTTCTCAAAAGCCTGCAAATACAATTCACTGAACTCATGGTCAAATCTTATTTGCAGGTTTCTGTGAATGACCCATATTCATGTGCCTCTTTCATGGGGCTGAAACCTTCCACTACTAGAAATCATCTTGTACGAGCTATATTGGAATCTGTAGCTTTCAGGTACTGTTTGCTTAATTATCTTGCTTGTGTTTTCTTAGATTGGCTTTTATTTTAATCAGCAGTGTTAAATGGACATGACTGCAGTTTGTAAAATATAAATCTATTACTGATAATAATCTATTACTGTTACACTGGAAAGAAGCCTTAGCTGCTTACCTTTTTTTTTTTCTTTCACATCTTACAAATAAACCCATGTGTATTTATTAGCTCAGAATTTTTACTAAGTAACCAGATAGCGATTCTTAAATTATATTGGTTTGTGCATGTTCTCAAAATGTTTTATGTTTGAAGTTTGCCTTTACTCTTCTGACAGTGTTTTGTCAGAAGCTGTAGCCCACTCCAGCTGTGGTTAAAGTATCCCTAAAGCTGGAAGTTTTATACTAGTTCTTTGTCTAAAGTTTGAAATCTGGGTGTTCTTATAAGACATCCCATCAGTAGCTCACAGTGGAACAGATTGGTTCTGCCTTGCAAGCCCACCCAGCATGTCTTGAACTGAAATTGAATATGATTTGAGCCTGGTTCACACTGCACTGTGGCCAGTTAGGGAGCGCTGATACGATTCCTTCTATCTAGTCACCAGCTTTGCTTTGGGCATAATAACCTCCAGTGAAGAGGCAAAAAGGATGTCTGGAGGGAAGTAACATTCTCAATTGGTGCAGCAGTTTCTAATGCATTTTTTTCTGCACTGCAAGAGCAATGTGAGATGCAGTAATTCTTCATTCCTGAACTGAAGCATGGGTCTCTTGAACAGGGAGGAATATTTAGAGTCTCATCTCATTCAGATACCTAACTAGAAGAGGGTAGAGATTATGGTTAGATTTTCTCCCATTAAATGAAACAGCTTCAGAACAAGTCAAATTTGCAACCTACATATGTTCCCTGTAAGAACAGCTGGAGAAACTCCCATTAACACTCTGTCAGCCTACTTTCCTCACCCTGAACCTCTTGTTACATCAGCAATTGCATCTTTTCTACAGAAACCTATTAACAATTTCCATCAGGGGAAAATATACCTTGTACAGTGACTTGCTATAAAATGGGCTGTAATTTAGCCATACTTGTGCCTTTGTAATGACGTGTGACAAAACCAAGTTTCAGTCTTTTTTTCTTTATGCATTCTGGAAATTCTGTTAGCTATTGCAGCAGTTCTGACACAACTGAAGGCATTTTTTTGCCTTGTATTTTATTTTCTGACAATGTAGATACTGGAAACACTTTATGGAATTTAAAATGCTTAATTCAACTAAATATTTTTTTAAAGAAACAAACAGCTTCATGATATGATTGTGAAGAAGATACGCATTCCTCTTCAAACAATTCGGTAAGTTCTGGGCAACTTTAAATTTGATATGTGGGAATTTGATTTTAAATAGGATGGCATTTATTGTGCATTTTATATTACTGTAAAAATCCTGCTGCTGAGAAGTAAATTATTACCAAGTCAAATGTTAATGTAACTCAAGTGGACGTAACCCACAGCAGGGCTGGTTCTTAATTAAGCTATTGGCATTGGTGAGTGTCAGTAGGTGAGCAGTGACTAGTTCTAAAAGAAAAAAAAGAAAGAAAAAGGCAAATTAATGTTTTCAGGTAGCACTCGAGTGCATATGGCACTGCCTACCACAAAGGTGATTCTCCCCCCTGTTATCATTCTTTCAGACTGATTTTTTTTGTGCTGGGGGTCTCACAGACTGGATGTGGTTTTTTAAATGTCAGTTAAAGCTGGACCTGTTTGTAAGGAGAAGAGGGAGGATATTTTTACAGTTCAGTTGTTAAGATGCTGGTTTTGCTTCAGTTTTTGAAGAAGAAAATGAATGACATAGCCTTGATCCCTAGATTATGCGTTCTCATCTTGGAAAATTTAGCTTAATTACGCGTTGCTGGAAGTCTGTGTTGCACGTTTAGGTAGCTACTTCGTTTGAACACATTAGTTGTCTTAAGGTCAAGCAAGCCCTCTCAAGCTGAGAAAGCTCTCCAAAATTTCGCTTTCTGGCAGCCAGGGGTCATCGTGATACCACAGTCAAGAAGAGTAACGAAAAGGTTCCTGTCCCTCTTGTGGCTTTTTTCCTTATACCCATGTAAAGGAAGAAATAACCTGGCAGGCATGTAAACAGCTGAGAAATCAGACTTTTGAGTAGTGGAGGGAAAATGGAAGTGCAGAGTGGATGGAAGTAAAAGTTTCTGTCTTCGATCAGATATTGGGACAAAGTAGGCAAAGATGAAGGAACAGCCAGGCTTGGGGTTTTAATGAAAAGATAAAAAGTGCTAGATTTTTTTAATTTTTTAAGTTATTTTATTTTTGTTACATAGAGAATTGCATCCAAAATTTGAGAAGTTGTATTAAGACTACAGACTGAAAAATGGCGTGTGTGGAAGTGCTGCCTAGGGAACTTCAGAATTCTGGTCCCATTTACATTATAATGCACTTAAAATTGTATGATCGTATTCTGGTTTATTTATTAAAATAAAATTGCTGTTACGTATAGTGACTGTAACAGTTATCTACATCAGGAGCAGTTCAGCTTGTGGGTTAAGCATTAAGAGGATGAGATACACTTAATGGGTTTTTTTAGTCTGGTTATAAACTGCTCTCTTCCCATCCTCTTATCTGCACATCTTCAGTATCTACCCTTTACTTCTGATTTTTTTGGTTTTGTGTTTTATCCAGCAAACATGTTTATTCCCTTTTTACCTATTGTCCTGTATCCCTGGTTTCTTCTTGGTCTCTGGCCCTTACAAGCTCCTAGAAAATTGTTTTCATTGGTCCTCCACATTCCTAATGATTCTCTTTGATTGTCTCAACACCATCAAGGAACAGAGAAGGAAGTGTTAGTTTCAGTGCTCGTGTCCTGTGTTGTAGCAGTATGCAACAGCCTTTACAAGGATGATCCTGGTGATTCCTGGAGTTCTGGAATGTCACCTATTGTTCTCAGAAATAAGACATCCTAACAAATGGCACATAGGAACTTTGAACTAGAAGATGTGCGGATTAAATCTTCAAAGTATCCTCATGCAAAACTGAGCTAAATGTAAAACTGGGCATTTGGAAAATTTCTTTTTTCCCCTTGTAACCTGAATCAAATGAACGTTTTATTTTTACAGAAGGAAAATGTATGTCACTGGCACAAAGAGTGTGACTTTGCCAGTTAAAGGGTTTTATGCCACAATATAGAAGTGGTAATCCTACTTAACTGTTTGTACGAACTAGCAAAACCCTGTAACATCACCAGTTGGGCAGTGTCCTGATTTTACTTTCAGAAACAGCCAGAACATTTATGCAACAGTTTTCTGAGAAACCACGTAATATAGAAGATTTCTAAGCAACTGTGAAGTTTTATTACCCAACGCTTTCTATAGTAATAAACAGTAAATGTCTTTACTGGACCACATTTGATAGAACAACAGCTTCGTACCTGGCTGGTATTGGAATCCAATGGTATAACAAACCAATCTATGACAATTCAAAGATGGCTTTTTGTTCTAGTTATATTTTGTTTTCAAGACTGGTTACCTTGCACCACTGGTAATTACTCTGAGGTGATGCAAGATCAGCACTGATAAATTCTAGTTTTCTCCATTAAAGGATCTCTGATGTAATGCAATTAAGAAAATAGGAGGGTGGAAGCCTCATTCTCATCTTCTTTATGAAAAGAAGCAACTGTGATGTAATTTAGCTAACTAGTAAAAAAATTTGGTAGTAATGAAAACAGTACTTTCCAGATCTGAGAGCACTTGAAGGGGTTTGTTTAAGGTAATGGTTTTGACTATTGTCATGTTGTGGTAATCACTGTGGAAAGGTTCTCTTATAAACCCCAACATTTCAACAAGGATGATGCATAGTTTTAGAAGACAGAGCTTATTAAGCTTTTGATAATGTGGCTGCCGTGCGCCCCTGTCTGTCTGGCATTTCTCCCCCATTTTATAGGCATTCTTTTTCTTTTCCCAGGCACCTTGTGCTGGCTTCTAAATTTGCTGTAAAATGGAAAAGCATTTCTGCATGAGGGACAGGAAAATGTATGCATAGGTGTGAAACCCCAAAGTTTTTTTCTGAAATGTTGGCAATAAGCATTTGACCTAAATGCATTTTTTTTAACTATTTCTTCCCTTCTCTCTGTAGAGCTGATGGAGGTGTCAGCAATAATAGTTTTGTCATGCAGATGACTTCAGATTTAATTAATAAGAAAATAGAAAAACCTGTGAATGCAGACATGTCAAGTCTTGGTGCAGCTTTTCTAGCAGGCCTTGCTTCAGGTATGTGTACACTTAAAGGGGTTTTGTTTTCCCTTCGTAATACATGTTTGTAAATATGGAAAAAAAACCCAAACCAAAACCAGAGTGTAACTTCAGATAATTGTAAAAACTCCCACAGGATTACTTTTAGCCATTTTTGTAGGAATTCAAGATAAGTAGTTTTTGTGCTTCTCTGTACAGTGCTTTGTACCCATGTACTTGTATTTGGTGGCCCAAAGAAACAGATAATGTCCAACAAAAACCAAATCAAGGACCTTACTTGTATTTCTGACACAAGGTCTTGATTTGCTGAGCCGTCTTATGCTTGGTTAGTTTTTCATAAACAAATAGTGACAGCAAGTTTAATGTGAGAAGTGCCTGCACATAGGTCTGTAAGATCTGTTGACATTTAGAAGGATAGATATATAGTACTGGAGCAGAAGGAGGTGAACCCTGTCTTTGCTGCTTCCCACTTTCTTGACCTGGACACTGTGTATCCCTTCCCACATTTGCACTTGGAGCAGTGCTTGGTGGGGATAGATCATATGACAAAGAAGCTGCTGCACTTAACCTGCAGCCCTGTCATTCCCACTGAAGCGCTGTCCTGTCATCCGTGAACCGTGTCTTTATTCTTTAAGGTTTTCAAAGAAATAAACACATTAGAAGTACAAAATAAATTATCAACAGGGGGGAAAAAAAAACCACCTCTACTCACACAGTATTATTTTAGATAATTATCCAGACTTAAAACTACTGTCAATGGTTTTGCTTAATAACCACCTACAAAATATATTTCCATTAACTTCATTAAATTGCTCTGATATGTAAATAGCACAACTGAAAGATAAAAACTGTGTGCTCAGTAAGACTTACTCAGCAATTAAAACTCTAGGAAAGCTGCAGCCCTTGTCAGACAAGAATGATTAAATAACCTAAATGAATCTGAATATGTAACACCAGATGTTTTCTGCCATGAGTGCAATTTCTGGGACAGTAGCAAAGCAGCAAGAGCAAAGTCTTGGTTTCTGTGTCCCTTCTTCATTGAGAGGGACCTGCAGCCAAAAGCACAGTGTGGATGAAACCTAAGGGAACTTCAGTATACCAGAGCTGTTCCTTGGAAGCCATCCCAGCTAAGCAGATGTACTTCTGTAAGGATTCCAAACAAGTGGATGCTATTGGAAAGGAGTTTCACAATGTTAAAAATATGCTTCCCTCTGAGAAAGTTGTTGACTGAGTAAAGAAAAGCTGTCATGGCTTCTTACTGTGCTTCTGCTTTGGATGTCTTGGAAATAGATTAAAACAACTCAAAAATAACATATTTGCAGCTGAGCTTGAGAATGAACTTTCTGTTTATAGGATTTTGGACTGACAAAGAACAATTAAAGAAGCTAAGGCAAATAGAAGTAGTTTTTGAGCCTCAGAAGGACTTGGCGGAATACAAACCTGCTATGGATACCTGGCTGCAAGCAATGAAATGCTCCCTGCACTGGTAGAAATTGGCATTTTAATGATAGAGGAATTGAAATGGTTTAATTCATGTTTATAACACTTTGGCAGTAATGGGACAGTAAAAACCTGTCCCGTTTGAAATTTGTGATGGTATAAAGTTACACAGTACTCCAGTTACCCACCCTCCCCC